>CM076979.1:3554890-3582390 GCA_039105355.1 Benthosema pterotum
TGCAGGTTGGTTATAAAAGTGGGGAAGGGGCCTCCGAACTGAATCGATTAAACTCTCAGAAGTCCCATTTTGTTTTTAATCTTTTTTTTTAGAGGGGAATTCCTCCGATTTTCAACATTTGTCATTAATATACCTTAAGAGATGTTGTATGGACATGATAAAAAAAGTTGCCCCTCCATTCCGTGTTTCCTAGAAATAAAGGTCTGAAAAAAAGAAAATCATTAACATGGTGAAACACGACTTGATGACATCATCAAGGTGTGTTTCACCATTACTTATAACTTTACTTATAAATAAAGTACCTTGTTTTTATACTTCCCCTCGTTTTTAAACTTTTTGAGTGCTCGGATTGTTGCCTTTTTTCACTGTTCTAGTCCCCTTTTTTGATCCTAGATGCACCTTTTTTAGACTTTTTTTTTCGTGTTTTAACTTTCTACATCTCCATCGAGCACCTGGCTTCTCCCTTTGTTTTGTGACTGTGTTTCACCATGTTAATGATTTGTTTTTGCTCTTTAAGAGCTATTTTTCTTGTACAAATGGAACCAAATGGACCCGCTATAGGGTCCATTTGATCCACATTCGTGTGCTCTCAGGAAAATGTTGAAAATGGTCGAATCCCCCTTTTAATTATTTGCATGCCTCTTCACTGAATACAATAAGAGTATGGAGGCCTTACATAGACTAAAACTGTCCCATATAATATTTGTTTCTTTTACATGGGTGTATAGACGGGATGCAATGATAGTAATTGTGTCAAAACATTGGTTTTAATCTAAAGAAAATGTTATGGCATCGTATCCTATCGACTTTGTATTGTATCGTTTTGCAGTGCAAAGAAACAAGTAGTACAAATCTCTTCTTTAGAACTACTGTACGTGTAATGTGTAGCGTTTGCTTTGTTGCCAGTGTTGCCAACTTGGCGCTATATTTATACTTTGTCGCTATATTTAGCGCTTTTTCAGACCCCCTTAGCGCCAAAATTAGTGGAAAAACTCCTGGCGGAAAATCTAGTGCTTTTTGGCTGGTGAGTTGGGGTGAAATTAATTGACAGGCACCAGAGATAAAACCCTCATTTTTCACCATTTTTCCTCCTATGATAGTGGTTTTCAACCAGTGGTCCCCAGGCTAAATGATGGACAGTTGGTTAACCAGATGTAACTCTTTGAGAGCGTAAAAATGAAACCAAATGGACCCTTACGGGTCCATTTGGTTTCATTTTTACGCTCTCAAGAGTTAAAATATTCATCCCGTGAATTAGCCCAAGTCTACACAACTAGAGAATGTAGAAGATTAATGGTCATTTAATGGTCATATTCCCTTCCAGGCAAGCATCTAGTGCATTTTGGAAGTGCCACTAGTGCATTTTGGATTTTGGCAGTTGGCAACACTGTTTGTTGCGACTACATATTCACTACACAACCAAGCAGCAACGCCTCCACGTAATCACTGTTTACCATGTTGCACAGCGGCTGTCTTTTAATAGCCTTTTTCACTACTCCTGCTGATTACAGCTGAGAACACTAACACGTTGCACAACATTAAACTCGACAGGAGTAGTGTATAAATGACAGAACTACTACACAACTCCTACACGTGACTGGGTCGGTTTTTGTGTCGTAAAATTCAACAGCATTTTTTTTTTTTTTATTTATTTCTTTGACGAGGGCTGTTCTAAATCAGGGGTGTCGAACTCAGATACAGAGTGGGCCAAAGTTTAAAACTGAACAAAGCCGTGGGCCAAGTTTGAACAAACTAACCTTTTATAGGGGAATTCCACCCATTTTCAAAATTTTCCTGAGAGGGTACGAATGTGAACCAAATGGACCCCAGCGGGTCCATTTGGTTCCATGTGTACCCTCTCAGGTAAAAGGGGTCTGAAAGAACATCATTAACATGGTGGAATACACCTTGATGATGTCATCAGATGCATTTCACCATGTTAATGATTTTTTCAGACCTCCATTTTTAGGAAATGCAGAATTGGGGGGAACTTTTTTCTCATGTCCACATAACATCTCTAAGGTATATTAATGACATATTACAATGTTGAAAATGGGTGGTCTTCCCCTTTAATTTGACAATGTCTCAAGGGCCAAAGTTGGCCCGCGGGCCAGAGCTTGACACCCATGGTCTCAATTGTCTTGCACAGGGCCCTGCAAGCCAGAAAATAAAAACGGTGTCTCCTTTATGTCTCACCATCACGGGTTGATCACACACACACACACACACACACACACACACACCACACACACACACACACACACACACACACACACACACACACACACACACACGCACACGCACGCAATCGCACGTACGCGCGTGCACATATGCACGCACACTGGTTTTACCAGTGCAAAGCAATCAAAACCTCCACAGACAACAGTGATTTCTTCCTCCTCCTCCTTAACACACACACACACACACACACACACACACACACACACACACACACACACACACACACACACACAACACACACACACACACACACACACACACACAGACACACACACACACACACACACACACCACACACTGTACAATACATCTAACTCATTCACACATCTCTCCTCTAGAATTAATTCCTTTTTTTTTTTCTTCTGTACTGTGAGTGCAAACAGCCTTGTCAGCGGTCCTGTGGTGGTATATGAGTAATGAGCCCTGGGACCGCCTGGGACCGCCGCTACCGCGCCTATACCACTTAAAAACCAAAAACACAAACACCAAAACCCCGGCGTGATGATGAGCGGATCTCCTTCAGCCGAGAAAGGAAGGAGCCCCGTCCCGCAGGGGCGGATGTAACATTTCACAATTGGGGGGGGTGTAACATTTCTCAATCGCCCGTGTCGCTTCGCACCATGGGCGATGAAGTCGCACCCATACCATTTTCAGTTAGAGGAATTTTATTAGGCAAGTAAAGCATCAATAATAACATCAGTTGTTGTTGAAGTTGCAACAGACACGCAGCATGCATAAAGCTAAAGGTCTGACTCAGAGAGTTTTCTGTTTTCAATGATGAAATGCTGTTGGTTTAGTGGTGACACAGCTGTAGTTATAAGTAGCAGTAGGAGAGTTTCAATGCAATTTAAATAGAAGCACTTTAATTTGAAATATCTTGGGTTGTTTTGCATGACATCCCCCCCCCCATGCCTAGATCTGCCCCTGCTGTCCGTCATCAAGCTCTCACTTCCGTCGCCGGCTGATCCGTCTTCGTCCGTCCACCCCGCGACCAGAGCCCACCCCGCCATCCTCCTCCATGAGCCCGCCTCTCTCTTTTCTTTCTCCTGGTTAAAAAAGCCAAGCCAGGCCAGGCCAGGCCAGGAATGAATGTAGGGAAGGCAGAAGGAATGAATTAATAACAGCGTTATCCGCCGCGATAATGGAGCGCCAGTGCCTTAAAGCCTTATTGATGGCTCCATCAAGGTCGCCCCAAGGCCTTCAGTAGTTCGCTTACACACACACACACACACACACACACACACACACACACACACACACACACACACACACACACACACACTTGTGTGTGTGTGTGTGTGTGATTTTGTAAAAAGAAAAAAAAATAAAATAGAAAAAAATGTATGTTAGCTTTAGTGCCAGATTTGCTATCCAGCCTTGCTGACAGGTAATATGTAAGAAAGAAATAAAAGCTTTTTTTTTTTGTTTTTAATTACCGTAATTCCCGATGTGGGTCACTTAATGTTGCAGTTGCATGCAGCAGCGTAATGCCATTATCCTTCTATACGTTCACCATCGTCCTTCAACTCTGGACGTTCTCCGTCATTACTCTTCATACAACAGCCTGTCTGGGCTTTGCATGTACCAGGCTTTTTTGTTTTGTTTTGTTTTATTTTGACCTTAATTAAATGAGAATTAGCTGAACGCTATGTTCATACGTTTTTCATCCATTTGAAAACTTGTAAAAGTGACATGATTGATATACTTTCTACGGCCCGACGTGTAGACCAGATCACTTGTAGGCTCACCAGGTCTATGGTATGTTTCTGAATCTGTGTATATTTTGTTGTCTGGGAGGTGCACTTTACCTCTTAAACCTTATACACCCTAGGGGTCTGCACCAGACCCTCACCCCCCACCCCTCTCCATGGTTTTCCCTGAGAGGGTTCCAGGTGGTCCCCAGGCTAAATGATGGAAAGTTGGTTAACCAGATACAACTCTTTGAGAGCGTGAAAATGTTTACACTCTCAAGACTTAAAATATTCATCATCTACATTATTACAGAATATAGAATGTTGGTCATTTGATCATCTGCATGTTTGCATGTTTTGTTTGAGAAAATTCAGCCTGGTACTGTGGGCAAGCACATATTAAGTCTTTAGTTTTGGGGTCTGTGGGGCTAATCAAATGGTGGTCCGTGGCTGTAATTCTGAATAAATACTGGGCCTAGGTTAAAAAAAAAAAAAAAAAAAAAACGCTGAAAACCACAGCTTTACAACAAATATCGCACATGCAAACAATCCAATCCACAATGATCGGCTATTTTTCAGTTAACGTTCTCCCACCCTAAATAGGAATGCTATGTGGTTTTGTTTGTTTCTTTTTTCTTTCCTTTCCTTTTTTCTTCCATGAAACAGGTTTTTTGTCTTTAATAACTCGTGAGAAGGTGCTGACAGACAGACAGAGAGAGAGAGAGAGAGAGAGAGAGAGGCAGAGAGAGAGGGAGAGACAGAGAGAGAGAGAGAGAGAGAGAGAGAGAGAGAGAGAGAGAGGGAGGGAGAGAGACAGAGAGAGCGCCAATGGCATCTGCGCGCTCAATATTTCTTGTCAAATACCGCATGTCAAATTAAGCTGCAATTTACCTGACATTTATTGAGCCCAGACAATATTTATGGCCGTGATCCCTGCCATTTGAACACAAACAAACGCGCGGAGCGGCGCTTGATTTAATCGCGAATCAATCTGGGGTTGACAAAATATTTGTGCGAATTTAATAAAACAAACCTCGACGAAATCCACATAAAACAAACCAAACGCTGGCTTCAACAGCGACGCGCTGGCAACCTATTCCATTGGTCAACATGCAGTCTCGCCATGTCTGCTTGTTGTAAGCAACTTTGGTCTGAAGTGCACTCAACTAAATGTTGCTTTTCGTGTTCAAGAGTGGATCTTGTGGTCGCGTCAAGGAGCACAATATCGTTGTCTGGGAATGCCCATTATTAGAATTTGACCTTGACCTTTGGGCTGCGAACTTTTTGACCCCACAGTTCAAAGACATCCCCAGGCACCTCTCTTCAAGTGCACTTGACATTTCAGCCTACCGTTTCGGTGGTTTTCAACCAGTGGTCCGGGGACCACCAGTGGTCCTTGAGAAAGTTCTAGGTGGTCCCCAGGCTAAGACAGTTGGTTAACCAGATGTAACTCTTGAGAGCATAAACATGAAACCAAATGGACCCTTGCGGGTGCATTTGGTTTCATGTATCCCACAAATAGTGCAAAAATATTACACTATTAAACCCAAAATGAGAACAAAGAATTGTTCCCAAGTTAAACCAGACAACGGTGAAAAATGGATGATGAATGGAAAAAGCCGATGAGAAGATTGGTCTTCCGTGGTATTTATTGAAGAAAATGGATTCCCCGTGTGGCCATAAGGCCCCACAGAGAGCCGTGGGCCCTGACCTGCGTGGTCAGGTGCCCAAAGACACTCTGATCCCCACACTGATTCGAAGTACAGTAAATATACGTTTTCTAACAGAGGTGAATTAACATACAAAGGTGGAGTCAAAAACACAGACATTTGATACAGAGAGACAGACATATGGCTAGCATTTGTCTCTCCACAGGACAATAGTGAGTGTTTACACTCTCACCTGGGCCTGGCTTCAAAAAGCCTGAAAACAATAGAAATGCCAATGCATGACCCCCAACTGGAGTTAGCAGACAAAGTGTCTCCTCACTTTTAGCAGACAAGAAGTCTGCGTGCTATACTTGTTGATTCAAATGTGACCTGTGTTTCAACATTTCACTATATGATAAATATACAGAAATGGATAATATGGATTCTCTATACTTCACTCCCCCCTTCCACCGACTCTAAACGTCGGTGGAAAATATGAATCTAAGAATCCATATGATCCACTGTCACTTTGACACACTTTAAACACTCAATGTAAAAATACATCAGAATAACACTTTAAAGAAGTTCCCTGTTCCATTTCAACTTGTTTCAGATTAAATAGTTGACTCAAATAGAATTTTCTTCACATTAACAATTTCATCAGCACATTACACCTTGGATTCCTTTTGAACACATTTGAACATTCTAACAATATCGCCGTCTGTAATTACCAAATCTCTTTTAAAGCAACTTAGTTAACCTTATGTACAATTATGAAAACTCAATTTTACTTTACATACTGACATTCAAAACACAATACAACTTTGTCATTTTTACCCTTGTTCACTTTAAAACACCCCTTTTAAAAGAATGGTTATTGGCCTTCAATCTAAATAAGTAAACACCCAGTTTAATACGGTATTTAGATCAAAATATTGCCATAACATTCGTCTCCAATTAAGCTCTTTTGGACATGCGCAATTAATCATAACATAATCAAAAACTCCCCGCCTTAAAATTAGTAGTCTGATGCAGCTACGATTCCCCGTACGCAGATGTCAACACAAAGTGTCCAGACATACTCTGGCCTGGTTAGAAACGCACTGGTACCTATGCCCTACCCTCTTTTTTTCAGTCCCGAGAGTAATTTTCATATGAACCCAAAAATCTTGCATGTCGTGGCAACTAACTGCACAGTCGGTTTTTAACTTGAAGCTAAATTTACCCGAAAAAAGAATAATAGCTTCATTAATGTCAAGACGGTTTACAACTGACGCCTAGTGGGAGGAGCGAGGGATCCCTTTGGCCTGACACAGCGACATCAATTGATTTTAATCAAGCTTAAATTATTAATTCATTTTCAAATGTCCCAGTAGACTCTATATCTTTTAAACCAACTTTAACTAATTCGATTGACAAAAACATATACATCAACACATGTCTACGTATGTGCTGAATAAACTCACAAAGACATACATTTTGCAAACAAACAGAAAGATATCCATTTGCTATATGATAATAGAACTTCTTCTTTGTGTTCACTCGTCGTCTCTCACCTTGGTGTCCATTGTCAATCAAAGCTCGCTGCAGGCTGCATGCATTGCATGGAGAATGCTGCAGTTACGATACGCACCGCTAGGCCAGTACGAAGCCAGGCCATTGTGCGCCTTTGTTCTCATTTCTGCCTTCTTCCAAAAACAATACAGACCCATACTCCCCCCTTACAGACATATTATACAATATTGAAGCATTCAATATCATAACATGTCTGTAAAAGAGAACATGACCGCTGCAAAGTTCTGATCGAAACACACAATGAGCTTGTAGAACTGTTGAATACTTGCACCAATGAATGAATGATAAAACCTCTTGCTGCTGTTGGTTGTGGATCTGGGCCGCGGTGTCCCCGCTTGGACACGCCGAGATGAAACCGCAAACATCCCGCGTCGGCAGCCGCCGAGTCGAACGCCATTCCGCCTCGCCGAGAAGAGCGGAGCTCTCCACCCCCCCGGTGACTGCAGTCGAAGCCGCTTCTCTCGCCGGGTGCCGCTTGGAAACGTCGCGCTGATGATCAAACACTCACACGGGTCGGTCGCTGCGCAATGGAGAGCCAGGAAGCACGGAAAGCCGCCGCTGGTCGTCGTGCCAAAAGAGCGTGCACTCTCTTCGGGCACCGAGAAGAAAAGCCGCAGGTCGCCGTCCTCCGGACGCAGCTGGAAGGCCGCATCGCTGTCGCCATGCCGCCGCTCCAGCGCCGATCCTCGCCGTCTCCGTCCTGGAACATCGGGCCGCGCTCCTGCACCAAACGCCGAAAAATAAAGTCTTCTGTCTGGGGTCGTGGGTTCGTCTGGTCTGGCACAAAAGATCGCACCATGGACCACCACGTTGCGGGCGCCACTTTGTGGTGTATTTTCCCCACAAATAGTGCAAAAATATTACACTATTAAACCCAAAATGAGAACAAAGAATTGTTCCCAAGTTAAACCAGACAACGGTGAAAAATGGATGATGAATGGAAAAAGCCGATGAGAAGATTGGTCTTCCGTGGTATTTATTGAAGAAAATGGATTCCCCGTGTGGCCATAAGGCCCCACAGAGAGCCGTGGGCCCTGACCTGCTGGCCAGGTGCCCCAAAGACACTCTGATCCCCACACTGATTCGAAGTACAGTAAATATACGTTTTCTAACAGAGGTGAATTAACATACAAAGGTGGAGTCAAAAACACAGACATTTGATACAGAGAGACAGACATATGGCTAGCATTTGTCTCTCCACAGGACAATAGTGAGTGTTTACACTCTCACCTGGGCCTGGCTTCAAAAAGCCTGAAAACAATAGAAATGCCAATGCATGACCCCCAACTGGAGTTAGCAGACAAAGTGTCTCCTCACTTTTAGCAGACAAGAAGTCTGCGTGCTATACTTGTTGATTCAAATGTGACCTGTGTTTCAACATTTCACTATATGATAAATATACAGAAATGGATAATATGGATTCTCTATACTTCACGGGTCCATTTGGTTTCATGTATACGCTCTCAAGAGTTGAAATATTCACTATCTGAATTAGCCCCAAATCTACACAACTAGAGAATGTAGAAGATTAATGGTAATTGTGAGCTATTGAATTATGGACAAAAACAAAATAAATCTTTAGTTTTGTGGCTCTGTGGGGGTGTAAATGTCATCAAATAGTGGTCCGAATAAATAGCGTGGCTGAATAAATAGTGTGGACACTGTGATATAAAAAAGGTCGAAAGTAATACTGCCTGTTGATCACGGCCAACATCGGAATCTATAAGCCTTTTCCACTTTTAATCTTTCTCCACAGAAACCCCAGCACTAATCTTAGATTTAGTGTTTATTTCGTCAGTGAGAGAACATACAGTAATCATGGCAGAATCAGGTCCTCGGGGTCTGCCTGCCCTAATGATTATTCCTACAGCAAGTTTTCATGACAAGCCAGCCGTCCATAATTCACCGGTTATTTTGATAACAGACAGGGACCAATTACCCTGCCATGCATCGGTGCATGGCGGGGTAATTACCAAGAAAAATGTGGTAATTAAATTACAGTTACGAATCGGAATTAAAATAAAGAAAAAAAACCTGGGCAACTGCGAAAGGAAGGCCCGGGTTATACAGTTATAATTATCTTTTCACGGTAAAACCCCCAGAAGGAGGTCATTGCCTGCGCCGTGTACAATTCCACACGTCACAAGACTCCACATGGCCGACGGCGGTCAACACAGATACACAACTAGCTATGCCAGGAATGGACATACTGTGCTCAGGGTTGGATCTAGAGGGGGGCAGGGGTGGGCAGGGCCCACCCAAACGTGCATCCTGTATACCCACCCAATGAAAGGTGGTTTTCAACCATTGGTCCTTGAGAGAGTTCCAGGTGGTCCCCAGGCTAAATGGTGGAAAATTGGTTAACCAGATGAATATTTTAACTCTTGAGAGTGTAAAAATGAAACCAAATGGACCCTCGCAGGTTCATTTGGTTTCATGTTTACACTCTCAAGAGTTAAAATATTCATCATGTGAATAAGCCCAAGTCTACACACCTAGAGAATGTAGAAGATTAATGGTCATTTCGATCCGTATGTTTGACTGTTTGGTTTCCCAAATCCAGCCTGGAATTGTGGACAAAAGCAAAATAAATCTTTAGTTTTGGGGTCTGTGGGGGCTAAAATGTCATCAAATGGTGGTCCTCAGCGGCTCAAATGCCGAATAAATAGTGGGGCCCCGGTGCCCAGGTGCATGCCCACCCTGCCATTCTTCCAGCCCACCCTAGTGGGGCTGGCTAAATCCGGCCCTGACTGAGCTTTGCGTCGGTGTTTTGATTCCCGGTGATTTCAACTCAAAGCTTTCATTGATGTTCTTCTGCCGATGAACTGTGAACAGCCAATGGTGTGCTATCAGCGTATCGTCATATGACCAATGGTATCGCCACTGTTTGGCCCTATTTATTCTGCATTTAGTTTGTGTCCCCTTTTTTGGAGAGATAATTAGCCAAATGTTCAAAACAGCAAGTCTACTACATTTTCCAATTGTGTAGATTCTTGAAAATTAAGTAATTTGTGTGTTGGTTGGTTGGTTACCACCAAATGGACCACCTGGAAATCTACTATCTTGGACAGGAATCATGTTGTTGAAGTTGCAACAGGCACGGAGCTACATAAAGCTAAAAGTGTGACTCAGAGTTTTCCACAGGTGTTGCGGTTTAGTGGTGTGACAGTTGTAGTTGATCATTTTAGATGTAAGCACTTTAATTTAATTTGAAATATTTTTGAAATTTTCTTTCTTTCTTTCTTTCTTTCTTTCTTTCTTTCTTTCTTTCTTTCTTTCTTTCTTTCTTTCTTTCTTTCTTTCTTTCTTTCTTTCTTTCTTTCTTTCTCTCTCCTCCCTCCCTCCCTCCCTCCCTCCCTCCCTCCCTCCCTCCCTCCCTCCCTCCCTCCCTCCCTCCCTCAGTACAGACCCGTACCATGCTGCAGGTTAAACTCTGCTCCTAGCTGTCTGTCTCTCACTCTGCCAGTGTTAAATACTTTGACTAAGCCATCCAAACCCTGTCTGTCCTGTCCATTATAAATGTAGAGAAGGTTAATCAGCGATGCGTGATAATAATTATAACCTCCTCCCTCCCCTCCAGTACGTTTACCTTCCTCTGCTGGATGACAGTTTTCAGCCTCATCCGTCATGGTCTGTCCACAACGCTCTCTGCCATACCCTGCTTGTTTGCACAGGTGTGTGTGTGTGTGTGTGTGTGTGTGTGTGGTGTGTGTGTGTGTGTGTGTGTGTGTGTGTGTGTGTGTGTGTGTGTGTGTGTGTGTGTGTGTGTGTGTGTGTGTGTGTGTGTGTGTGTGTGTGTGTGTGTGTGTGTGTGAGTTGGTACTACTGCTACTACTTGCCAGGTCAAAATGTCCTCACGAGTCGATATAGTTCGGTACAATGTAGTATTGGAGAAGCAGACATGTGGCCCCCACAAAAAAGTTTAGAATTAGGCAAGTTTGTAATTAGTTTCCAATTAGTAAAAAGCATGTGATTCATGTCAAGGACCCACAAATTGACACTAATTAGCCCCACGAACCGCGTTTGAAAAGATGATATGCCTGGGACCCTCATAGAAGATTTTCACAATGATTCTCAACCCGTGTTTTTTGGAGGACGGTTCATAAAAACAGGTCAGCTTGGCTTTATTGCTGTGGGCCTTGATTTTCATTTTCAGGTACTAATTAAAGGTAATGAAAGCACATTTTTAGCAAAGAATTCTACTTTGATGCTGCAGCTGTTTCCCTTGCAGACAGACACTTGCTTCATCCTGCAGACGATCACGAAAACAAAACATTCGCCGGGCTCAGGAAAGGCGGTGCTAATATGTGAGGGGTTGGGGGGGTAAAGTGGCGTCTCCAGCAGACTCATAATGAGCCAATAGAGTGGAGGCGAGGTGGAGCTAGATTCTGCTTTTAAACAAATCTGTTTACAAACACAGTGGTTGTACACACTAAATTTGCCCCTATTACCTTTAAAAATCGATTTGTATGGAGTGTTTAAAGTAAAACGCACAAAAGGTATGTGTATGGCCATATAATCATCTAAATGTGTATTAAAAAACGTATGTTTCAATTTACTGGGACTTTTATGTCCTCACAAGAATAGTGATGTCTCTGTATGTGCGTGCCTGTGTGTCTACGTGATCACGGGTGAGTCTACGTGCGTGCATGCATGCTGCGTGTTGACTCTTCTCATCCCGAGGCCCTTTTTGTTTTCCACAGTTCAGGGTGGGGTTTGGTATTATATCGGTCTGAAACATTACCTCAGCCTCTAAGTCCCTCCGTATTCTCTCAGGATCTCCACTCAACTGGTGCTTTTCAGACCCTTTATCTGTTATTTATTGACACTTTGGGGTCACGGGTTCAGAAAGTCACATACCTTTGTCTGGAAGAAGTGCTCAGAGTTATGTAGCACCATGCCCCACGGGCGTAGACACGTGGGGAAAAGGGGACAATTGTAGGGGGGCCCAGTCAGGGGGGCCCACTAAAAGCTTGCATTAATAAGGTTTTATTTGTATTGATTATATTGTGAAAAATATTTGATCTCAAAGTGCACCAGATTGAAGCATTTTAAAGGGGAATTCCACCCATTTTCAGCATTCTAATATGTCATTAGTATAACCTAGAGGTGCTGGGTGGACATGATGAAAACGTTTCCCCCCATTCTGTGTTTCCTGGAAATGGAGGTCTGAAGAAAAACCACTAACATGGTGAAACATCTTGATGGCATCATCAAGATGTATGTCATCATGTTAATGGATTTCTATACACTTCTTTCATTGTGTACAAATGCAACCAAATGAACAAATGCAACCAAATGAACCCTAACGGGTTCCTTTGGTTGGACTGCTCACAATCTGTTACAACACAGGTATTCAACAGGTGGTCCGCGGACCACCAGTGGTCCCTGAGAGGGTTCCAGGTGGTCCCCAGGCTAAATGATGGAAAGTTGGTTAACCAGATGTAACTCTTGAGAATGTAAAAATGAAACCAAATGGACCCTTGCGGGTCCATTTGGTTTCATTTTCACACTCTCAAGAGTTAAAAAAATATTCATCATCTGAATTAGCACTATTTAATTAAGAAGTCTAGGCTGTTTTGTTGCAAAATCCAGCCTGGAATTGTGAAAAGGGATTCTTTAGTTTTTTATCTTTGGGGCTGAAATGTCATCAAATGGAGTCTGTGGCTCAAATGCCGAATGGTGATCCCTAGTGTCAAAAAGGTTGAAAACCCCTGAGTTACAAGACAGATGGAAGATCTGTCAGTCTGTCTTTATTTTATTTTAAATCCAAAATGAGTTAATAGCACAGCCACAGGCAGAATCTTCTTCACATACTCCAGCATGTCAAAAAAATAAAATGAGGATAAATAAGGTGCCAATTAACCCTAGAAGGCCCCGTGTTGCTTTTTAGCAACATTAACCCATTAATTATAAAAAAAAGTTATATTTTTTTACATAAATATCATGGTTGATGTTCACTGTTTAGTATTTCATTGCAATTGGTCATGACTTTTGCGTAACAATACTCCCCACAGAGGCTGCAATTGGCCTCTTTAATTAATTTCTGGAATTTGTGCAATTTTTGATGAATATTAATCTTTGACCACGTAGCTAGGCTAACGTTAGAGTCCACACAGGCGATCCTTTTAAGCATGTTTTCTCAACTCACTCTGCCTGGAAGAAGTGTTCTAATTTATGTAGCACCACGCCACGGACTGCTCATCATCAGTTACAAGACAGATGGTAGATCTGTCAGTCTTTTTTAAACTTTGTTTTCAATCCAAAATTAGTTAATAGCACAGCCACAGGCAGAATCTTCTTCACATACTCCAGCATGTCAAGAACATTTTTTAAAAGGTGCTAATTAAAAACAACATGCAGCTAGTAGGGCTGGGACTTTAACTGATTAAGTGAGATTAATTAATTACAGAAACAATAACGTGATTAAAACAATTAACTCATTTTATTCGCACATAGATTTTGCACCTGCACAAAACCTTTTTCACTGGATGAATAAAAATGGCCGTTGCAGCAAAGTTCCGCACATACAGCTGTGGGTGTGGCTTCAGTTCAGGTGGATCTCCACCAATCACCACCCACCAGACAAACCATTTTAACAGATACTGTACACTTTTTAAAAAAATAATTCTCGCTCATATAATGGGAAAAAAAAAAATCATGGCACTCAATCTTTAACAACTTGACAACTTGTGCACTTCCAAGCCAGCTGATTGGTGATCAGTTTGGAAGCAGGTGTAATCAAGTGTATGCAATGTACTCAACTCTCCATTAATAGTTTCCTCTTCTTGTAACAACAAAGCAGGGCATCCGTACAGTGCTATCGGCCCGGCTAGCATGTCAGCATGCGTCAGCAAGCCAGCGGATGCGCCGATGCGTATCTGCATTGTCTCATCTGTTAGCAGCTGTGGCTTTCTGCGGTGTGAGTCAGCGATGCACAGGTCACGGAACGCAGACAGCGGCGGCTGTCTGCGCGCCGCTCCGACCGGAAGACCGGGGCAAACGCCATGCACCCACGCTAAACAAACCGTAACCTCCGGCTGTCACTGTGCCAACACAAGCATTCATAGAGCTCTGCACGTCAATGTTTTGGATGTGGAAATATTACACGCACCGTTAATCCACAGCGGTGCAGATAAGAGTATATTTCTTTCGTCAGTTGTGAAAACGTAGCGTGGTAAACAGCGTCACGTATCGCTTTTATCGTCTCTGCCGGGGCAGAAGTCCAAACCTCCTAGTTTTCGGGGGTTGCTCAAAACGTGTCGCTTCACGCAGCCTTTTGAGCTCGACGATCCGCTAACGTTTCATGCTTTTTTTGTGCGACACTGCAGGTAAAGATCAAGCCGTAAGCCGTTCGTACAAAGAAAAACAATACAAGAATCAGTGGAAGGATTCTAGCAGACATCGAGTGTGACTGTGCACAGACAGACAGTAGGTGTTTGTGCGGATTTGATCTGTGCCACTGAGGATTTGTCCAGGAGACATGGGCGAGGGTTATATGGTTATGTCTTTCCATGCTGTACACAGAGAAAGAGAGCAAAGAGACCCTCAGCACATGAGTCAAATGAATTAAGGGGAGACCAGACCGGTGTCTAGTGTCCGTATCCTCAGTTACCCCGCAGTGAAAGGACCCTCTTGTTTAAAAAGAGCTGCACAGGGATCATACTATATAATAATAATAATAATAATAACTGCACAGTATATACAGTAAATGAACCTGCCCCGGCTATGTGACGACAACACAGACGCACACACAGTGAAAGTCACACGCTTGACAGTGTTTGTTGAGGTTTGGTGAGGTGGGTATGGGGTAGGGCAAAAGGAGAGATGCTTGAGAGGCATCCTATGTATTTGTATCAGTGGTGGGGTTAGGGGGTTGGGGCAGGGATCCCGAGACCAGTCTCCATCAGCCCACCAACCAAAAAATGAAAATAACAAAACGCTGAGAACCACTTTTGGGCTTAGAAAACACTGTGAGATCAATCAATAAATCAATCAGTCAATCAGTCAATCGTCAAGTGCTTGTAGCCGGCGTTCCCAAAAGGTTTCGTTTGTTTTTTATTTCTTAAAACAAACAATAGGGCATCCAAAAAAACGAACTAAATACCAGGTGCTGGGCCGAAAAACAAACTAGGAAGAAATAAATAAATAAGGTCTGCACACTGGACTGAAGCTCCAAACTAAAGGTGTTTATTTCACCATGAAGATGACGTTTCGAGCCTCACGGCTCTTCATCAGATCCTGCTTTTTATTTCTTTGCATTATCTTGGAAGGAGGGAGCTGGCGGACGTATTATCTCGTGAAAAAGGGTTTGGCAATGGTGGACATCATACAGATTAGATTAGCACGGGGTCACATGTCCACAGGTTGGCTTCTGAAGACCCCGTTATAGAGCGTTTTTTTTTTTTTCTTTTCCTCTCCACCCTGCGATGAATTCATCCAGATCTGTCAGCATGGGGGAAACTTTTCTGCAGTTTTCAGCCCTTCTCTTTACATCAGTCATGTGCGCGTCGGGGCTGGACACCGTCCAGCATACTGTATATACAGCGCGGCTGCTGCTGCATGCTGACCACGGAGGAATCCTGCCTACTAGCCATTATGCTGGAAGCAGGAGGGTCCAACTCAGAGGCGGATATAACATGTCCCATTTGGGGGGGGGGCAAGAGAAAATGGTATCGGTGCGGCTTCATCGCCCGTGTCGCTTCGCGCCACGGCCGATGAAGCCGCCCCCATACCATTTTCGGTTACAGGACTTCTATTAGTCAAGTAAAGCATCAATAATAACATCAGTTGTTGTTGAAGTTGCAACAGACACGCAGCATGCATAAAGCTAAAGGTCTGACTCAGAGAGTTTTCTGTTTTCAATGATGAAATGCTGTTGGTTTAGTGGTGACACAGCTGTAGTTAGTTAGTAGCAGTAGTAGTGTTTCGAACCATTTTAAATATAAGCACTTTAATTAGAAATATCTTGGGTTGTTTTGCATGGCATCGTGTTTGGGGTTGCAAATCGTGTTTGGGGTTGCAGAGTGGGTATCTAGGGGGGGGCATTGCCCCCCATGCCCATGCCTAGATCCGCCCCTGGTCCAACTGCTGTTTGGCCAGAAAAGAAAAAGTAAAATCCATCTGGTTCCGGATCCAACTCGTTCCGCGTCCTGTAACACCGGGGGTCCGTGACGGAACGGAACAGAACGGGGAGGGGACGGAACGTTGTTGTGAGAGTTCCGTAGCGGCCTGTACGGCACGTACCGCACACCAAACTATGTAATCTCAGGGCTCCTATAGAAAGGCAGGGAGGAAGTAAAAACTGTAACAACAGCACTGACCTGTGTGCTCTCGGTCCAATCAGTGCACTTTCTTTCCACCAGTGTTGTAGTGGGACTTTTAGAAGTGGGGGGACGCCTCTTAAAGGGGAATTCCACCCATTTTCAATGTTTTTTTTCTGAGAGTGTACAAATGGAACCAAGCAGGTCCCATTTTGGCACAAATGGGCTCTAGAAAAAATCCAAACTATAGCGACAAATGTGCCAAGTTGGCAACACTGTTTCTTCCCCGATCAGGGGAGGAGTTTACCTGGTTTGACAGGTAAACTCCTCCCCCTGACAGCCAACTTTACACAAGGAAGCAGGAGTTCAGGGAGTTCAACTCCATTGCCCTCCCCAGGTTAGAAGGGGGTGTATAGAGCCCATGTAGGATCACATTTGACCTCATAGTTGACATACTGTAGGGGTGAAACAAAAATCCCAATATGAGCGTACACCTTTAAAAAAAAGACGTCTATTGAGACGATTCCAACAGCATTGGAACCTTTGGAACTTTTCCATGTTCAGATTATCGTTTTACTGTTTCTTTTGGACCTGCAAGGTTTCCAGCTGAAGTTGACAATATGATCTTGTGTCAATGTATCCGTTCACCATTTCAGACAGATTACACGAAGGTCTGCGGGATTAGCTTAAAGCAGACACTCCTAATACAAGCAACATGTCGTGTAAACAGCCCCTCTTTGCCACGACTCTCCATCCGATATCCTTATTTTGGCTACGGCGAAGTACAGGCTATACGGTGCTTTTAAGTCTGCGGTTTTCAACCCCCCGTCTCATGTCAAAGCCCATTATTCATTTGGCACTTTGAGCCGTGGACTACTACGCCATTGATGAGGTTTCTAGCCTAAAAAAAAGATGTATGAATATTTTGTTATTTTTGGCCTAGGATTCCGTCCACGGTTCCATGCTGCAATTTCTGTACTGACGTTGGTAACGTAAGGCGAGATAACGGGGCAAACGTCAAACAATTCTTCCCCCGTTCTCTAATTGGGTAGACTTTCTGCCAATTAACTGAGCAGTGTTTATGCAGATGTTGAACGGCAGTAACTTAACTCTTGAGAGCGTAACACGAAACGTAAGGGTGCCCTACTGCCTCTATAGTCCTTTTGTAAAGTCTGGGACATTTCACCGCTTTTGCAAGAAATAAATAAATAAATGAATGAATGAATGAATAAATAAACACGTTATTGACATTTAGAAGATTTCATGGGAGACTTTATGTGCGTAATATATGGTTTTACATATTTTAGATTGTAGCCGTGAGCCCCAGTGTCTCTGATGTCATCGACACTACTTCCTGGACCACGGGCGTAGACACGTGGGGAAAAGGGGGACAATTGTAGGGGGGCCCAAAGTCAGGGGGGCCCACTGAAAGCTTGCATTAATAAGGTTTTATTTGTATTGATTATATTATGAAAAATATTTGATCTCAAAGAGCACCAGATTGAAGCATTTTAAAGGGGAATTCCACCCATTTTCAACATTCAAATATGTCATTAATATACCCTAAAGGTGCTGGGTGGACATGATGAAAATGTTTCCCCCCATTCTGTGTTTCCTGGAAATGGAGAAAAAACAAAAACACGATGAAACACATCTTGATGGCATCATCAAGATGTATGTCATCATGTTAATGGATTTCTATAGACACTTCTTTTTTTCTGAGAGCGTACAAATGGAACCAAATGAACCCGTTAGGTTCATTTGGTTGCATTTGTACACTCTCAGAAAAACTGTTGAAAATGGGTGAAATTCCCATTTGACGCCGCCGGGAAAGGGGGGCCCATGTGGAAAAGCATTTGTAGGGGCCCAGAATTGCTAGCTACACCCCTGTCCTGGACTACAATTCCCAAAATGATTTGGTGCTCTGGTGGATAGGTGGAGGGCTGTCATAAGGAGACATGTAGTCCAAGGAGGAATATATGATGAATGAAGTCAGTCACCAGCATCATTTTCACCGCCGCGCGATTCCAGACGGCAGATTTGTCACACCACCGGAGCTAAACTACAGTAGGGAGTTTGGTGGAATGTTTTGGAGTCGATGAGAGCTCAGTCAACCAACTCACGAACAGTGTTGTGAATAACGCCCTTACAAGTAACGCCCTTACAGTAAGGACTACTTTTTTCAGTAACTTCTAACGTAACTCCCTACATTTTTCAAATCCATAACGTCGTTATGATTATTGTACCATCGTTACAGTCGTTACTCCGCGGCGGCGGCAGGACTCGCTGCACTGTGTTGTCTGCTCGCTTCTTCAGTCTAACATAGAGTATATTGAATAGAGAAGGCACCGGACTAAAGTCCCCCTCTCATCCACTTGCATTAATTTCGGATGCCTGATCTAGTATTTATATATCTATGTGTCTAACGTGATGCCGTCCACCACGTCACAGAAAAGGTCATTGATTGGCTAACACGGCGCCACATGGCAGTATAAGCCAATCAGAGCCAGTCTTATTCGTCAAGCATCTAGTAGAAGAGTTGCGACATTGAGGGGGCAGAAAACAAAGCGTATGATCCCATAGACTTAAATGCATTTGGTAACCTCGGTTGTCCCAATTGGAGGAGTATATATAGATAAGCCGCCATTGAAGTGGCCCCATGAAGTGAACAGAGTTTTCGCGTAATTAAAGGCTCTGGCCTCTAAGCACACACATACACAAAGCTGTGTTGTTGCTGCGCACACACACTCGCACTCGCTGCGGTAAAATAATAATAATAATAAAACATACGCTCTCAAATGCAATGATACGACGACGGCAGCGTGACTGGAGCCTTTGCAGCGCGGAAATATAAACATTATTTTACATTCTTGCTGGTAAAGCAGGGTTTTCAACAGGTGGTCCTCAGGCTAAATGATGGAAAGTTGGTTAACCAGATGTAACTGAGAGTGTAAACATGGATCTGTATGTTTGACTGTTTCGTTTTTGAAATCCAGCCTGATATTGTGGACAAAAGAAATCTTTAGTTTTGGGGTCTGTGGGGCCAAAATGTCCTCAAATGGTGGTCCATGGCTCAAATGCAGAATAAACAGTGGGCCCTGGTATGAAAAAGGTTGAAAACGACTGTGGTAAAGGACCAGGACAAAAACATTGAAGTGAAGTGTAAATTATGTTAGAAGGCAGCAAGCATTGTCCTCAGCAAAGCAAATCTTATTACAGTCCATGCTCAGCATGCTGCCATTAAAGGGGAATTTCACCCCTTTTCAAAAAAGGTCCTAAAAGAAAAATCATTAACATGGCGAAACACAACCTCCATTTCTAATAAACACAGAATCATGTCCAAACAACATCTCTAAGGCATATTAATTAATGTCAGTAAAATGTTGAAAATGGGAGGAATTCCACTTTAAACTTGTGACCACAAATACCACAGAACAACACCCCTTTATATGTTAAAAAAAAGTAAAGTAAAGTAAAGTAACGCCCTTACTTTCAGAATTTAGTAAGGAATAAAGTAACTAATTACTTTTTCAGGGAAATAACTATAACTATAATGCCCTTACTTTTTAAAAGTAACTTCCCCAACACTGCTCACGAACAAACACTATTTGTTAATAACTGAAAGTTGTTGTAAAGTTTCTGTAAAATAACAGCAGACATGTGACACATCATTGTCTGATGTACTGTATGTTTCTGAACACGTCAACTATTGCGAGACGTTCCGACGTTCTCTGTCTAGCAGCCAAATCTCGCGAGACCTCCAAGCCAGAAAGAGCAAAGGAAGCAAACTGTGACATGTATTCTTTCATAGTCCTGAATCGATTATACAACACATGATGCAAGTCTCAATGGTCCATACATAACGTTCTGTTTTTTTGTGTTTGTTTGTTTTGATCCTGTGGAAGTGTCATGGCGCAGGGCAGTCTTGTGACCATTTCCTTCTGAAAAAAAAAAAAGAAAAAAAAAACTTCCTTGATAGTCCAGGAGGTAGTGTCTGTGTTTAAAACATCAACCCCTGAACAACCACCTATCACACACATAAAGACCAGTGAAGTGTTCTAAATCTTCTATAGGCCATTAACATACTGTATTTCTTTCAGAAACCTCTGAAATGTCCCTTCCACTCAAGTGGACCCTGTTCCGTTTTTATTTTTTTTTAGACTCCACAGAGTTCAAAACCAACAGTGAGAATTTCACGGTGAATAGCTCTATAGGCTACGCTGCAGGCTATGCGCGCTACAAAGCCGACTCCGTGTTCCAACATAAGCTCTCTGCTCGCATGGTGCGTCTCGTTCAGCGCCAGACCCCTTGCACCGATGAGGAGACGCTTCCAAAAAGCAGAGGGGGCTCCATTTTCATTTCAGCGTGGAGGGGAAACACAGCGAGACCCCCAAAGAGAAGAAGAAATAAAAGTTTAGGCTACCGTTCTATTCATTCCGCCACAGACACGCACACACACACACACACACACACACACACACACACACACACACACACACACACACACACACACACACACACACACACACACACTCAAGAATCTACACAATTATTTTTTTAAAGGTAGGGTAAGTGATTTGAAATTCATCCTGTAGTTCCAGCCTGGTACACTAGGGCGCCAAACAGTAGCTACACTATGTGAGCCTGCTGCTCGATCCTGATTGGAGGAGAATTCGCCACCACCTGGGGAACTTTTATTAGCTCCTCTGCTAACGTGGGGGAGAGGGAAATTCCATATATGGTTTCCACACCTTATAATAGAGCATTTTAACAGAAAAAAATATTTTTTGGGTGATATCTGACAAAAGTGAAACCACTTCCCCTACCTTTAAATATTTTTATCCCACGGTTTTGCAACCCCATTTTTTCACCCAGTGACAATTCCTAATGTGATCCTGGGTTCTACACACCCTCCACCAACCTGGGGAGGCAGCGGACTGGCGTCATGCTTCCTTCAATGCATGAGGAGTCCAAGCTGCCTTCTTTTCACCTGACAGGGGGAGTTTCCCTGGTTGGATGTGTGAAAAAAAAAAAAAAAAAAGAATCTAATCTTGTTTTTAACGGCTGGTTTAAAAAAAAAGGAAAACACAACACACCTTAAGGGGGGGGGGGGGGGGGGGGGTGCTGGTAGTGGACTATGGAATAGCGGTGGGCGCGGTGCTCTGAGCGGTGCTCGCGGTGGCCACCGAAATTCTGAACTCTGAATGAGCCTTTAGTGTTGCGTCCGTGGTGGTCCGTGGATAAAATTCACAATAATGTATAGAAACATGAATGGAATGCAAATATGCTTTTGTAATGAGTATGAAGTCACAATTGAAAGAAGTTACCAAAGACAAAAACATTGTTTCTATATAGCCTAACCTTTTTCTAAACTTTTTTTTTGTCAGGGGGCGCAAGTTCCCTCTGACACTCCCTAAAATCGCCAGTGGTGTGTTGTGTTGGCTTCTTTTTGATGTCCTCCGCTTGTACCGTAGATGGGGTGGGGGTGGGGGTGACGGGGCTTTCGGTGGGGCCAGCCCACCCGCCCCTGGAGGCAACAACAAGGCGCACACGGGTGCAAATGTGTTGTCCCCCGAGTGTTAAAACTCCCCAGAGGAATGTTAATCTGGTCTGGTCTTATACCCGTGGGCCTCCAGCACGCAGCACGCACGCACACGCACACACACACACACACGCACACGCACACGCACACACACACACACACACACACACACACACACACACACACACACACACACGCACACACACACTTCCAATAATCCTCAAACCCCGTCGCTTAAGACGGCTTTGGTTGTCCAGCATGCAAACACCACCACCAGCACCTCCACCATGCATGCACCATCACAGGAGCGGATATAACATGTCGCATTTGGGGGGCAAGAGAACATGTTGGAGGGGCATGAGAAAATGGTATGGGGCGGATTCGCACCCGCAATGAAGCCGCACCCATACCATTTTCAGTTACAGGACTTGTATTAGGTAATAATAACATCAGTTGTTGTTGAAGTTGCAACAGACACGCAGCATGCATAAAGCTAAAGGTCTGACTCAGAGAGTTTTTCTGTTTTCAATGATGAAATGCTGTTGGTTTAGTGGTGAGACAACTGTAGTTAGTAGCAATAATAATGTTTCACATCATTTTAAATATAAGCACTTTAATTTGAAATATGTTTTGCATGGCATCGTGTTTGGGGGGGGGGGGGGGGGGGGGCAGACTGGGTATTTAGGGGGGCATTGCCCCCCCATGCCCATGTCTAGATCTGTCCCTGCTCCATCAACTGGTGGAACAGCCTGCTCATACTCCAGAGCACCAGGGGTGTAGCCCTTAGGCAGACCTTGCAAAGCCTGTCTGCAGTCGCGTGACGGAGCATAAATGAGGCTTAAAGGGATAGTTATTATGTTTTTAACTTAAAGGTATTATAGGATTTTATTTTTTTTTGGCCAATACTAAATACTAGAACTTGCTGGTGTTGCTTCTACTTTGATGCTGTGGTTGTCTCCCTGCAGAGAGACACTTGTTTTTCCCTGCAGACGGTCCAGAACTTTATTGTCAACAAATAATTGTTGTCGGGCTCATGTCAAGGCGGTGCTAGTGTTGTTGTTTTTTGTCATAATGAGGCAATATAGGGTGTATGTGAGGTGGAGTTAGATTCAATTCTGTTTACAGACACAGCGTTTCTATAGACTAAAGCTGCCTAATATACTGTACCTTTAAGTATAAATACTATATGCCCATTGTCAATTGTATTAATTGATGTCCAGAGTCTCGTGGTGGGAGTTCTGCTCTGGTTTTGCGTGAAACCCTTTTTTTCAGTCTTGAGTTCCAAATTTGCATTTCCACCACGTTTGTCCAAAATTGTTAATTTTCCAAGCTTGCATGGAATGAAGGCTTCATGTAGCCTCAACATTATAGTGACTCAACCATTAAATAATCTGCATATCAGCGCCTCCGCCACCTCAGGACACTGTGGTACTGGGGGGGGGGGGGGGGGGGGGGGCAATGCCCCCCTAAATGCCCAGACTGCCCCACCAAACATGATGGCATGCAGAACAACCCAAGATATTTCAAATTAAAGTGCTTATATTTAAAATGATTTGAAACTCTACTACTGCTACTAACTAACTACAGCTGTGTCACCACTAAACCAACAGCATTTCATCATTGAAAACAGAAAACTCTCTGAGTCAGACCTTTAGCTTTATGCATGCTGCGTGTCTGTTGCAACTTCAACAACAACTGATGTTATTATTGATGCTTTACTTGACTAATAAAAGTCCTGTAACCAAAAATGGTATGGGTGCGGCGTGACACGGGCGATGGGGCCACACGCATACCCCCCCCCCCCACCCCCCCAATTGGGAAATGTTACATCCGCCCCTGCGGTGTCACACTAAACATAACATAAAATACAGGAACAACAAGAGATGAAAGACTAGAGCCTTTGTACTGAATGTGTTCACCTTCCTTCATGAGAGTTCTGTCAGCAGTTTCCTCTGCTCCAGATAGAACATTATTCTGAGGTTGCTGTATACTGTACAGTCCTTGATGTTGATTTCCTGTTGTTTGTCAGATAAAAAAGTAAAAAATGAAAAGCAACCCTGAAGATTCAGCAGCCAGACGGGTCCTTCAGTCCTTCCTCTAGTGCCGGGTGGCCAACCGGTCACAGACTAAGAGCCACGTTTTTCATTGTGTTACTGCAAAGAGCCACATCAAAGAGGATTCCAGGTGGTCCCCAGGCTAAATGATGGAAAGTTGGTTAGCCAGATGTAACTCTTTGAGAGCGTAAACATGAAACCAAATGGACCCTTGCGGGTCCATTTGGTTTCATGTTTACGCTCTCAAGAGTTAAAATATTCATCATGTGAATTAGTCTACACAACTAGAGAATGTAGAAGATTAATGGTCATTTATGATCCGTATGTTGGACTGTTTTGTTTTCTCTGAAATCCAGCCTGGAATTGTTGACAAAAGTAAAACAAAATCTTTAGCTTTGGGGTCTGTGGAGCTAAAATGTCATCAAATGGTAGTCCATGGCTCAGATTCTGAATAAATGGTGGGCCCTGGTATAAAAAAAAGGTTTTTGCTGGTTTCATGTGGAAGCCCCTTAAGAGCCACATGTAACCAGCTGGAGAGCCGCATGCGGCTCGCGAGCCGCGGGTTGGCCACCCCTGCTCTAGTGTATACAATACAAAAAGTCCAGACTGTCCATTCATGGGTATTTTAAAGTGCCTTTAAAATGCCTTATTCAAGGGGCAAAAAACTCAACCCGAACTAAAAAAAAAAAAAAAAAAAACTCAACCAAAAGTTAGCCCACACATAAGGAATCATGTTGTGCAGCGATGCGACCAGAATCCGTCCAGATTACAGAAATCCAAGATGAAAGATTTTTGCTATATCGTTCAAGTCGATGTGGGGGGAATTTTCTTTACCAAACCACTTCCTGTGTATCTCCTATATAGAGACAATGAGCCGCTTTTAGACCCAGACTATAGTATGGAGCGATCTCAAATACGGAAACTATACATAATACCTCAAAAGAGGGAGATTTATACGTCCACGGCCAATCCATCCATGGGGCGACTGTGGCTCAGGAGTCAACTCGGGTCTCAACAAACCAGGTCAACCTTGTGTGTGTTGTCAGGATTTGTCAAAAGGCTCCAGCTGCAGACCTAGCCCAAGAGTGGACGAGCCTCAGAGTTGATGTGATGACGTCACATCAACCCACAGGCCCCGGTTGTTGTCATGTCCCGCCCGCTTCTACCGATATCAAGCGATAATTCCCAGTAGGCCTGCATGTTTAGGGTTTAGAGAAGCGAGGGGTCTAGGGTTTTGCTACAAACATTGCTACACGCTTCTCACAGGTGGTGAGGTTAGGTTTAGGTGGTGAGGTTAGGTTGAGGGTCGGGCATTTGGGCTTAGGGTTACGTCTAGGGTTTTGCATCTCGGTCTGCAGAGCATGGCCTTAGGCCTACAACAACAGGGGCCTGTGGGTCAATGTGACGTCATCACATCAACTGTGAGGCACTTGCACTCCTAGGCTAGGTCTGCAGCTGGATGTACTTCGGATTTGTTGAGACTCAAGTTGGCTTTCTGTGCAGCGTAATCGTCTTTTAAAGCATTTTCAAAAAGTCTATGAGGAAAATGAATGGGCAAACAAGGGTGATGTCAGTCACAAGGGGGCGGGACGGCTCAGCTCTATATAAATGCATCATTTACCATTTATGGCAAATGAACAAATTGAATTTGAACAAGGCAGTGTTATTGATCCAGACGATCAATAACATTGCTGCAGGCCAGGCCAGGGCAGGGTCAGGGTCCCAGGCCCCAGGGTCCCAGGCCCCACCCTGATCTGCCCCTGTCGAGAGAAGCTAGGGTCAGGGTCCCAGACCCCAGCTTGAGAACCCTCATCTGCCCCTGTAGAGAGAGGGGAGGGTCCCAGGACCCCAGATTGAGAACCGCTCTGCCCCTGTATCTCTGAGTGTGAGCTGATGTTTGCTGGTGAGAATAGTTGTTGTTTTTTAGTTGTTTTTCCTCTCCTCTCCCAGACAGTATGGCAGCTCCTTGACCTTCACTACATGATTGGATCTGTTGTGCTGCCAAGACGTACAAAAGACTTCACACAGCAGCGAGAGGCTCCATGACACCGCCTTCATGTAGACGGGGAGAGAGAGAGAGAGGAGGGAGAGGGAGGAGAGAGAGAGAGAGAGAGAGAGAGAGGAGAGAGAGGGAGAGAGAGGGAGAGAGAGAGAGAGAGAGAGAGAGAGGAGAGAGAGAGAGAGGGAGAGGGAGAGGGAGAGGGAGAGAGAGATGCAGACAAACACGTGCACAGAAAGTCTGTGTATAAACAAGATCCGTTTATTCAAAATGTCCATCTGTTGTGTGTGTCTGATCGAGGCTGCAGGCTTATGGGCGTGTACAGTTTTGCATGCACAGCATGGAGGCATTCACAGGTTTTTGATTCTTAGACTTCTGCCTGACAGAGATGCTTTTCTTCAGGGGTGTGTGTGTGTGTGTGTGTGTGTGTGTGTGTGTGTGTGTGTGTGTGTGTGTGTGTGTGTGTGTGTGTGTGTGTGTGTGTGTGTGTGTGTGTGCGTGCGCGTGCGCGTGCGCGTGCGCGTGTGTGGAAGGGGGGGCATTTTGCCACCGTTGGCCCAACAGTCCAGTCGGTTAGGTTTAGGCATAGTAATAACCTTTATTGAGCCAAGGATATCCCCAGTGAGATGAACCATCTCGTTTTCATGGGGGTCCAGCAACATACAACAAATACAGAACAGTACATCAAGTGCATTCATACATTCAAACAGACACAAAAGAGACCACAAACAAACACACATAGGTTTCACTGAGGTTATGTTCAGGCTTAGGCGTTACCGCTGTAGGTATTACAATAGTCAGTCAGTCACTCATTTCTCACTCATTTTCCATTTCTATATTGCGGCATTGACAAAAAATAATAATGAAACAAAAGCTAAAAAAACAAAGATACCAAGAAATGAGTGTTTTGTCAGCAAGTGGCAGGGAGTGTGTGTGTGTTAGGAGTGTGTGTGTGAGCAGAGGAGAGGTATTATTGGGGATAGTTTTACAAGAACAGAGGAGAAAACCATGGCATTCTCTCTCTCTCTCTCTCTCTCTCTCTCTCTCTCTCTCTCTCTCTCTCTCTCTCTCTCTCTCTCTCTCTCTCTCTCTCTCTCTCTCTCTCTCTCTCTCTCTCTCTCTCTCTCTCTCTCTCTCTCTCTCTCTCTCTCTCTCTCTCTCTCTCTCTCTCTCTCTCTCTCACTCGCTCACACAGAGACAGTAGAGAATACCGAATGCCCAAACGTCCAGGGCGGAGATAGGGCCATATTGGACCTATTCCAACACACCTGATAACGTTTGATTCTGTGTATTGATACTGTAGATAGTAAACGTTGCATTTATACAGCACCTCCAAGGTGCTTTTACATAGATTGTTGGATCTCAGTGCCACCGGTTAAATCACACAAACGCGCTATACTCACTCACTCACTCACTCACTCACTCACTCACTCACTCACTCACTCACTCACTCACTCACACACACACACACACAGACCCCCACTTG
>CM076979.1:3584890-3589890 GCA_039105355.1 Benthosema pterotum
TAAGTAGTCTAACTATTAATCTGATATGTAAAAGAGTAAATAAAATAATGAGAGCAGTAACATTTCAGTGTAAAAGTGGGATATATTTCTGGGTTAGATGTTTAAAGAGGTGCGTTGCTTCCGACCAAAAGGCCGATAATTTCCGCCGATAGGATTTTTGTCAGACACATGTGGCAACCCTACTTATTTCCCCATACAAGAGTACAGCAGCTACTAAGGTCTGTTATTTGTTCTTGTGTTTTTATTTCAAGGAGTATTATAAGCTGCTTTGTTGTTTGCTACAGTTTGTTGTTGTATTGCTGTATGTTTTTGGGTTGTTTTGAGTCATGGTGTTGTGTGCTGTTTGTTTATTTTGACTAGTGAGTGATTGATGCATGTTTGTGTGTGTTTTTTTTACTTTGCAGTTCACCAGTATGGTGTTTTAGGCCATTGTTAAGCCTTTTCCACAAAAAATATATATATTTAAAAATAGGCTTTGTGGGCTGAAATTCAGGGAGAGTTACGATTTGTTCAGATGAAAAAGTTACCTATAGTATCACTTTAAGTGGTTAAATCATGTTCAATTGTATCACAATCCTCCAGTGCCAAAAGGCGTGAAGGCACTATACACACAATCACACACTCATTTACTATCAGCTTGAGCTGCTTTGACACACTTTTGGAAAGCATTGGTTAGAGCTGTGAAATGTGGCATTCTGTAGTACAATAGAGCGAGACAGGGGCGGATGTAACATTTCCGAATTAGGGGGGCAGGAGAAAATGGTATGTGGGTGACTGCATCGATGAAGTCGCACCCATACCATTTTCAGTTACAGGACTTTTATTAGTCAAGTAAAGCATCAATAATAACATCAGTTGTTGTTGAAGTTGCAACAGACACGCAGCATGCATAAAGCTAAAGGTCTGACTCAGAGAGTTTTCTGTTTTCAATGATGAAATGCTGTTGGTTTAGTGGTGACACAGCTGTAGTTAGTTAGTAGCAGTAGTAGTGTTTCAAGTCATTTTAATCGTAAGCATGTTAATTTGAAATATCTCGGGTTTTTTTGCATGCCATCATGTTTGGTGGGGCAGACTGGGTATTTAGGGGGGCATTGCCTCTCCATGCACATGCCTAGATCCGCTTCGCTCCTGTGTGACATTCTGTAGTGAGAGAGAGAGAGAGACCCACCCCGCTCTAGGACAACAGATCATGGCGGTGATGATGGAGGTGTGAAAAGAGGACAGCTGTGCAGGTGTTGCTCCTATAAACAGTTATGACAGTAGCGTGTTGACGTGTCAATGCGACGCTCGCTGCTCTGCTGTTGGTGTTTTTTTCTTCTTTCCCTCACTCATCGGCCAATCAGTCACTGAGGCCATGATTAGTTCCTTCCTGGTTTGACAGCTCCTTTGTCAGCGTGTGCGTGTGTGTGAGTGTGTGTGTGTGTGTGTGTGTGTGTGTGTGTGTGTGTGTGTGTGTGTGTGTGTGTGTGTGTGTGTGTGTGTGTGTGTGTGTGTGTGTGTGTGTGTGTGTGTGTGTGTGTGTGTGTGGCGTGTGTGCGTGTACGTGCGTGCAGCGTACGTGAGCATCAAGGGCGGATGTAACATGTCCCATTTGGGGGTCAAGAAACATGTTGGAGGGGCAAGAGAAAATGGTATTGGTGCGGCTTCATGAAGTCGCACATATACCATTTTCAATTACAGGACTTTTATTAGTTTTTCTGTTTTCAATGATGAAATGCTGTTGGTTTAGTGCTACCACAGCTAGTTAGTAGCAGTAGTAGTGTTTCACATCATTTTAAATATAAGCACTTTAATTTGAAATATCTTGGGTTGTTTTGCATGGCATCATGTTTGGGGGGGCAGGCTGGGCATCTTTGGGGGCATTGACCCCCCCCCCCCTCCCATGCCCATGGCTAGATCCGCCCCTGATGAGCTTGCGAGTGTACAGGTGGCGTTGAGAGGCAAAGGGCTCTGTTTTCGTTGCACGCTAAACCCCTTGTCCCTATAACTTATGTGCCTTTTTTACTGTTTTGAAAAAAACTTTTTTGGAATAGTTCGACGTGCCAATCTATTGACACATTGTGAGCTTGTAGATGCGACTTTTCAGTTGCCACCCCGAAATAAAGCAGCGTGGTTGGGAAGGAGCGCTTGTTTTATCCTGCCGGCTACTACTAGTAGGGCGGGGGCCGAGCGTGGGAAGTTTGCAGAAAAAACAATGGATTTTAAAACTCAATACATTTCCACAGGGTTTAAACCACTATGAAAGATAATTAAGACAAAAATAGACTCTTCTTCAACAAAGGTGGCGAATGCAAACATTCTCTGTATTGTACTCCTACATAATGCTGTAAGATACAAAAACATTGAAGTCCATTACCACAACCTAACATCAGTAAACCTATGCCTAAACCTAACCTAACCCTAACCATAACCTCAGTAAAACTTCCTTCGCCCGCCCTACTAGTAGTAGCCGGCAGGGTAAAACAAGCGCTCCTTTCCAACTCCGCTGCTTTATTTCGGGGGGCAACTGGAAAGTCGCCTTGTAGACTGGCCATTTTAACTATTGACTATTGACTATTTTTTTGATTGTTTAAAAAGGCAAGGAAGTTAAGGGATAAGGGGTTTAGTGGTCCCGCAAGTCTAGGCCAAATTATATAGCGTTGGTTGTGTGTGAATTTGGGATTACGCCTTCAATTGCTTTTCTCACTCGCACACACACACACCACACACACACACACACACACACACACACACACACACACACACACACACACACACACACACACACACACACACACGTTGCCATGAACCATGAAGTTCCATATCCTACCTGGTCCCATGAATTTCGACTGACTTGCATTACTTTTTTTAGTCAATTATATACAGTATATGAAAAAGTTTAATTAGAGAAGCGGGATTAAAGAGCAGCACTACTTACAGTACTCTTCGGTGTTATATCTCCATTAAAACGCATAAGCATTAAGTAGGTCAGAATATAAACACTGTCATTTCACCGTCCGCCGTGGCTGCTGGCGAACAGGCTAGTTTAATTATCATTAAAAGCACACTATATCTCCTCCACGTCCACACTATCCACACTGTCCACGCTTCACAGACACCGGGGAGAGTCCCGCTAATCGCAGTCAAACCCACATTCGACTCAAACAAGGGGTTAGACTGATGTCGCTCCATTTATGCCGTATAAAACATGCAGCGTTCTGTCAATCATAAAAAAAAATAATAATAATGAACCCACTACACCTCTTTCTAAACCACTTCCAGTTACCACTTGCAGCACTTGCTTCTCTCTTTGTTTTGGGTATGTCCCAGTGTTTCACATTTTCGGGGGTGTGGTTGCCGTTAAGCTTGCTTTTATTTGTATAACGCTACACATGCTCTGTCCTTTATTTTAAAGGCAATAGAACCAACTTTAGTGAGTACAAACACTGTTTGTAGATTGTTAATTGTTAGTATATTGATGCCCAATGTGTTTTGGTGTGGATTTCCTCTAGGTTACACATGAGTACACCTATATTGCAGTGTCAATACTTTTACCTAAGTGAAACTCGAGTGCACTTCTTGTGGCGGCAGTGGCATTTCTAAGCAATTTGGTGCCCCAGGCAAGGTTTTACCTGGAGCCCCCCATTTGGTAAGGGGGGCTCCAGGGAAAATCTCCTCTGACGTCACACCTATGACAGGCACAGTAAAATGGCGCCCCCCAAGGGATCAAATTGTGAACTTTTTTTTAAACTAAAGAAGATATTGTATGTGTTTTAAATTTTCAATGCTAGTTATAGAGGACAAGTATAATGTATTTATCCATATGAGGCCTATTAGCCCGGGGTCCTTTTAAAGCAGGGGTTTTCAACCTTTTTTCATCTCAGGGACCATCATTTATTCAGGATTTGAGCCACGGACCACCATTTGAGGATATTTTTTTAGACCCACAGAACCCACAACTAAAGATTTCTTTTGCTTCTGTCCATGACCATTAATCTTCTAGTTGTGTAGATTTGGACTAATTCACATGATGGATATTTTAACTCTTGAGAGTGTAAAAATGAAACCAAATGGACCCGCCAGGGTCCATTTGGTTTCATTTTTACGTTCTCAAGAGTTACATCTCGTTAACCCATTTAGCTGGGGACCACCTGGAACCCCTCAAGGACCACTGGTGGTCCCCGGTCCACCTGTTGAAAACCCCTGTTTTTTAAAGCATGCCCCCCCCCCCCCCCCCCCCCCCCCCCCCCCCCCGCCCCAGGCAACTCCCTAGTCGTCCTAATGGGCGAAAACGCCCCTGTGCGAGGGTAGGACAATGTCCCTGTTCTCTGACTGAAACCCGAGCGGCCTGTGGAAGCATCTGGTAACCCGGACACACGAGGCTGTGCATGGGAGGGGGAGCGTGGGGGAAGAGAGCAGGTAGCCCAACTGGAAGGCAAACAGAAAAATGCCAAAAACGCTGACTGAACCCTCCCTTTTGGTTTAGGTTCTCTCCTTTTCTTTTTGGCAGGAGCGAGCGAACACGATATCAGCGCTCCTGTCGCCAGTATGAAAACCTCTTATCTCCACCTTCTAACTTGTTGTGTTTTTTTGTTTGGTCATGTTACCGTGACGCCCGGCTGGATATTTGACAGTGTATTTCGCCATAACTTCAGCACGCAAGCACGTACGATGCACGTATCGGATTTATCGAAGGTGCCGATATCTGTCTATAACATACCTGGGCATTATGCGTCCCGGGGGGCAAATGCGGCCCTTTGGCTGACTCTGACCGGCCCATGAAAGGGTACTGTGGTTTTCAACCAGTGGTCCGGGGACCACCAGTGGTCCTTGAGAGAGTTCCAATTAAATATGGAAAGTTGGTTAACCAGATGTAACTCTTTGAGAGCGTAAAACTGAAACCATGTTTACACTCTCAAGAGTTAAAACATTCATCATCTGAATTAGCCAGAGAATGTAAAAGAAGGGTCATTTTTTATCTATGTTTGCCTGTTTTGTTTGTGAAGCCTTGTATTGTGGAA
>CM076979.1:3594890-3597390 GCA_039105355.1 Benthosema pterotum
GAGAGGGAGGGAGAGGGAGAGGGAGAGGGAGAGGGAGAGGGAGAGGGAGAGGGGGAGAGGGAGAGGGAGAGGGAGAGGGAGGTGGAGAGAGGGAGGTGGAGAGAGGGAGGTGGGAGAGAGGGAGGTGGAGGGAGAGAGGTGGAGGTGGAGAGGAAGAGAGAGAGAGAGAGAGAGAGGGAGGAGAGAGGGAGAGGGGGAGAGAGAGAGAGACAGAGACAGAGATGGAGACGGAGAGAGAGAGACACAAACACACACAAAGGACAGATGGCACACGTTGTGTCTTGAAGCAGATGTGTACGACTGGGGGGAAGGGGGACAAACGTGACCATCCATCTTAAGGTCTGCTGTGTGCATATGATGAGGGGCCAAACGGAGAGGAGAAGGGAGGGGAGGGGGGAAATTAGGTTAACAAGCATTAGCATCGCCCGTCTTCCTTGAGCAGTTTCACGGAATCCCGCAATTGAGTTATTCTCAAAACTCCCCGTCCCCCTTCGTGTGCTACATTTTTATTTTGGTAATTTTGTTATTTTTTTGGGATCCGGAACTGATTCTTACAAAAATAAATGTCTTCTAAATCCTGCCAGTTTTCTGGAAAAAAAACATCATTTCTGACAGTGGTCCTCAATATTTCATGTATTTAAAGCCCCCCGAAATCCTCCGTGTATGACCCTCGACCCCCATCTGAAAATGTGTATAGTTCCAAGGACCCCACTCCCACACAGACACACACACACACACACACACACACACACGCGCACACGCACACACGCACACGCGCACACAAGCAGAACATTTGTTAAAAATATTTGCTGTAACAGAATATTTGCGCCACATTTTTGGGTTTTTGTTTGTTTGGCTTTTCAAAAATAGGATTTTTAGTCAAGGTTCAATGTGTTTTTTTTTCTCTCCCCACCACCGTATGTCGAGACATAGGCCTACAGAGGGATGAAATATTGCTTCCCACTTATCCACAGTGCAATAAAAAACAATAAAGACAGACAGACAATAAGTAAGTATAACAGTGACAGTAAAGGTCAATAAAGTGCTAGATAAGCTATAATAAACCCTATAAGATAACAGCTGCTGAGTATGTGCATACTACAGAGTCTTTCCTTTTTTGTATGGGTTAAAGACAGGGGTAACAGCAGTGTGGGTATATACAAAACTACAACATATACCCTTCAGTTTGTGTGTGTGTGTGTGTGTGTGTGTGTGTGTGTGTGTGTGTGTGTGTGTGTGTGTGTGTGTGTGTGTGTGTGTGTGTGTGTGTGTGTGTGTGTGTGTGTGTGTGTGTGTGTACATGCATATGGATGTGTTGTCAGTAAATGGTAAATGGTGCATTTATATAGAGCCTTTATCCAAGGTGCTTTACATAGCTTGTGCATCACATTCACTCATTCACACACACATTCATACACTGATGGCAGTGGAAACCATGCAAGGTACCTATAGCATATCAGGAGCAATTAGGGGTTCAGTGTCTTGCTCAAGGACACTTCGACAGTAACTCTGCGGGAGCCCGGGATCGAACCAGCAACCTTGTGGTTGCCATCCGGTGACTAAACCCCTGAGCCACTGCCACCCACAACAGGGTGTTGCCAAAATTAGTGAAAAACTCCTGGTGGAAAATCTAGTGCTTTTTGGCTGGTGAGTTGGAGCGAAATTGATTGACAGGCACCAGAGATAAAACCCTCGTTTTTCACCATTGTCCTCCTTCCTTTTCCTTCCTTCCTAGAAAGGACCATTGGTAACCAAATGGACCCTTGGACTCTTGGGAGCAGAAATACACTCAAGAGTTAAATTATACATCTGAATTACCTAATTTTCAAGAATCTACACCTTTAGAAAATGTAGAAAAACTGCTATTCTGACCAACATTTTGCTAGTTATTTCTTCTAAATTATTCCGAGAGACTTCAAATGGTTGTATGTGGCTGAATGCAGAATAAATAGTGGGGCCCTGGTATGAAAATGGTTGAAAACCCACTGCTCTAGCACATTCTAGTGCATTTTGAATTGAGAGAGAGAGTCATCTGTGATGAATTGAGAATAATCTTCTAGGCCGTTACATCCGTATTTCGGAGCGGTTATACTTGTCCTGGCAGATTTATTGCATTTTATGAGGAACAAGCTTATTTGTTATCAGTTTGTGTGATTCAGGCGGGTCAGCATCTCGTCTGGGACGGAGTGTTCTCAAACACAACTCCTCTTGTCCTCTTAAAGACTGCTGTAAAGTAACTACTGTATATGTGTGTTTTTATTCAAGTACTGCAATGTTGATTGCAGTACTTGTTGAATGTATTTTTCCTCTACTGAGGGGCGGATGTAACTTTTCCCAATTGGGGGGCAGGAGAAAATGGCATGGGGGCGACTTCATCGCCCGTGGTGCGAAGCGACACGGTCGATGAAGTCACACCCATACCATTTTTTTGGTTCCAGGACTTTTATTAGTCAAGTAAAGCATCAATAATAACATCAGTTGTTGTTGAAGTTGCAACAGA
>CM076979.1:3602390-3634890 GCA_039105355.1 Benthosema pterotum
TTTATATTACTGTAGTACGGCGGTGTTGTTCGCTAAAATAGAGCAGATATACAAGCTAACAACGTGTTGAGGCTCGAGGCATCCTTAGCTTGAAGATCTGTTCTCCTTGCCCACCGCCCCGCCCCTCCCTCTGCTCTGTCAGCAGCGCACAGCATCAGACAGCTCACACACAGCACCAAGGGAGGACGCTTCTCTCCAACACGTTGAATGAGCTAATGCTGTTCATGTTGGTAATAATCTTCCTGCGCTATGCGTGTATTTAAATCATATACTGTCTGCGCAGCAACCTTTTGCCTCACGTACGTGTGCCGCTATCCCGTGATTAATCATAAACGCTCCACATGCGCGCTCGGACGCACAACACTTGTGTATTCTTATCATCATTGCCTGATTTGCCGTCGGATCGTTTTCATTTTTATTTACCGGTAGGCTACAATTAGCCTACTACAAGCAGAGGCGGCCTTAAGGTTTGGGGGACCCTTTCACATTGTTATTAATACTAGGACCTTACCCGTTGTGAATATATGAACACAAATGATGTACAGTGTGGTTAATGTGATTTAGCCTAATATCAATACCAATAACGTAAGTATTTTGATGAAGTACTGCTGTAGTTGTAGATACTTGATCATGGGAAAAGGGGAAGCAGTCATAGCAAAGCAAGGTACACTTTAATGCAACATATTTGTGTAGCATTAAAGTAGGTGTTTGTGTGAACATCATGAAACCACTGGTTTAGAACGTGGAGGGTGGTCACACACACACACACACACACACACACACACACACACACACACACACACACACACACACACACACACACACACACACACACACACACACACACACACACACACGCTGTGTGCTTGCGTTTCAGGGACCACCAAACGGAACAGTCCATAAGGGGTTCTGGTGCTTCCTGTGTACAGTAGCCTTGAATCAGCATCTTAAGAATACTATCTTATTTTTTCTTTGTGATTCAAGTGAAACGGAATGCCATTCCGTTTCACTTCGTTTCACTTCATTATTCAGACTGAGGCCAGGCTACAGTAGCCTACTTTTATATCAATTATTTCCCACCGCGGTCCGCGCGTAGAAAACTCTGTGAGCCGCATAGGCGTGCATACATAGACGTCAAGGGGGTTTGAGCACCCCATAGTGGCCCTCTCTGGACCAACATGCCCTTTTTTAAAAGAGCAAAAAAGACGCTGAAATGCGGTTTTCCATGCGTTTTTAACCCCCCAAAACTCAATTTTCTGCCGCCCGAATGCCGGGCGGCTAGAGTGCCCTCCTGGTTACATTTGAGCACCTGCCTTGAAACTCTTTGTGCACGCCACTGGTGAGCCGTACTGTAGTGAGTAGCAGGCTGTAGCTTATAGGAGCGGCGGTGGGACATTGTTTTTGTTTCCTTGTCACACGTGCGGGTAAAAAGTGACAGCGAAAGCAAACTACTATCTTCCAGTTCAAACACATGTTCAGTTCAACAGTTCCCAAGAAGACTATAGCCTGGATCACTATATAAAGTGGGTGTCTGTCGCTCCTTTCACATAGCGTAAAATCAGTGGTCGGAACTGTGGCTCCGTCCAGCTGCTCCAACCAACATCGCGTCGAGTAAAGTGGATCAGAAGTATATTCAGTGTCTATAAAACGGTGTGAATTAACGTTCCAGCAGCCTGAGCCAACATAATATGGACAGTAGGCTGTGTTAGATCGAAACTATAAATACATACAGAGATGCAACGATACGTCCAAAGTTTAGCGGCTGTTGCAGCTTGGGATAACATTGAGGAAATGAGGGAGGCCCGTGTGCACTGCGCATGCCACAGTATAGCCAGCGAAATTGTATGGGTCACCATTTGTTCCGGTGCTGGTGTAGCAGTGGAAATATGGCAGTGGGGTAACACGATAACGGTGGCCGTGAATTGTCTAACGTTAGGGGGCCCCGTTGGACTTCCCCATATAAACTTAATGGGGAAATTTTCGTGCACAAATAAATTCATTATAAATCAACAATGTGTTAATCTGGCCAAAGGGCTTCGTTAATCTCTTCCTAATGTTACCCGTTGGACTTCCCCATATAAACTTAATGGGGAAATTTTCGTGCACAAATAAATTCATTATAAATCAACAATGTGTTAATCTGGCCAAAGGGCTTCGTTAATCTCTTCCTAATGTTATGGTCAATGACTGTGTGAAAAATCATAGTGATCGGTGCAGCCAGTGATGAGTTATGCTCGCTTCAGACAGACAGACAGACAGACAGACAGACATCTCCTTCATTATAAATCAACAATGTGTTAATCTGGCCAAAGGGCTTCGTTAATCTCTTCCTAATATTACCCGTTGGACTTCCCCATATAAACTTAATGGGGAAATTTTCGTGCACAAATAAATTCATTATAAATCAACAATGTGTTAATCTGGCCAAAGGGCTTCGTTAATCTCTTCCTAATGTTATGGTCAATGACTGTGTGAAAAATCATAGTGATCGGTGCAGCCAGTGATGAGTTATGCTCGCTTCAGACAGACAGACAGACAGACAGACAGACATCTCCTTAATTATTATATGGATAACAATATGGGCTATTGTATAGAGTTGGGATACCCGACCGAAACAATAGCCGCGACGGCCCGGGCTCATTTGCTTAAAGGAGAATTTCACCCCAAAACTTTTTTTATCTTTATTTGCAGTTATTTATTTAGAAAAAAGTGGTCCAGGTGCTGTTTTGTGAAAACGCTCCTTAATGGCTGTTTCCCCTATCCCAAAATAAGCTTATAATGGGGCTAATGGGTCAAATGCAAGTTCACCTATATACATCACTCCAAAATGCATTTTCTGCTATATATTGTCTCCCCACCATCAGTAGTGTGTTAACACTCACACTTTCACTTTCACTTTTGGTTCAGCAGTGGTTCAGCCATAAACCATGTGCCACGCCCCCACCTTTCCAGACAGCTGAATCACTGGGGCTTTCAGTCGACCTGGCTATGTTAATACATTGATATTGTAAAATAGTAGCCTACTAGGAAAATGCTAAGCATTGAGCCCTGTTCAAGAGTGAGACTAGAATGAGCTGAAAATAGAGCAGATCTACAAACTCAGTGACGCACTTTGAGCTTGTTGATCTCTATTTCTGCTGATATTTTCTGCTCTATTTTCAGCACACAGAGATGCACAGGGCTGGACTGAACTGAGCGCCTTCATAATAAAATCTTCACAAATCAACTAAGGACATCTTCAGTTGTATATGGCTTTGGGCTGCAACCATTTTGAACAAAAAAAAAGAGGGAGGGGAAAAAAGAACGAAAAATAACTATAATAGTTCTTTTTTTGGAACCATGAACTTTAGTTCTAAAAATTCAACAATGAACTATGAAAGGAACTAGTTCGTTTTTAAATGTATGAACTATGAACTGAACTATTTCAGAAAAAAAGAGAACTTTCCCAACACTGGAGCTATACCATGAAGCCGATTTCTGCAAAACACAGTCGCACAGACTTAATCGAATTTCACGCAAATCTGTAAACGTGATCTCTGTGGTCATGCGATCAAGACTAGTCTCGACTAGTTTTAGGAGCGGCCCGTTTTGTGCTACAAATGTCCTGCCTATCCAGAATACTATCATCAGTGAACGTATGAGTTATCTGGCACTATAGTTAAAAGAAATCCTATAGGATTCCAATCAAAAAATCCTATTTTTGATTTTGGAACAAATACTGTTGGATATTTACTTGTAGGAGTAACAAAATCCAATAGGATTCCTATAAGAATCCTATAGGATCTTCTCACAACTCTCAAAGGAATCCTAATCATACAAGCCTAGGACTTTCTTATAGGATTCCTATATGTTTTTTTGGGGGGAAAATCCTGTTGGATTTTCTTAATCCTCTAACAAAATATCCAATAGGATTCATTTCAAAATGTTCTTTGACTATAGGGGCAAGTTTGTATGAAGAAAATGTTTGCAAAACACAAAACAAAATATTTGTGTATTACTCCTAAACACTTTTCCAAACACCATCATCCACTCCCATCTTCTTGGTGGAGACCTGTGCCCAGAAGGGCAGTTTTTTTACAAAGTAGAAAAAGACGTAATTCCTTGAAAGACATGGATGGCAGCAGGGTTCAAACACGGCACCGACGGGTTCACTACAGTCACACTGACATTCGAGTTGACCCTTTAACCGCGACGGTCAGAGAGTGACGGCCACCCAACAGGCGTCACCGACCGACCTGACCGACGCCGTAACACGTTACGAGACGGGACCTGTGACGGCATCACGCGGTGGGCCCTGGAGGAAACTCGGGGACCACATTAAAGGGACCCCGCGGCTCCAAAAGGGCAGCGGAACCCAAACGTCGGTCGGACATGAACATATCTGTTTATGTGTGGCGTAAACAGGCAGGTGCTGTTAGGGAAAAGGATCTCAGAGACTGTGGAGGTGGAGGAGGAAAGATGAGACGGAGGTTTATTTGTCTTGGCACGCTGCGGTCCACTCTGTAGAGCTGAAGGTTATTTCAGGATGTATTACTGCAGGAAGCAGGGCGGTGGAGAGGTGGCAGCACACAAAGGTTTCAGGGATGTTCAAGCTTTCATGGAGTGTTTCCAGGTTTCCATACCTCTACTACACTCCAGACCTCAGACTACAGATATTGATATCTGAGATATTGTACTCCACTAGAATTTTCAGCTAGAGCATGGGTTTTCAACCTTTTTCATCTCAGGGACCACCATTTATTCAGGAGTTGAGCCACGGACCACCAATTGAGGATATTTTTTAGACCCACAGACCCCAAAACTAAAGATTTATTTTGCTTTTGTCCACAATTCCAGGCTGGGTTTGGAAAACAAAACAAGCAAAACATACATTCCAAAATGGCTAATTCAGATGATGAATAATTTAACTCTTGAGAGCGTAAAAATGAACCAAATGGACCCGCTAGGGTCCATTTGGTTTAATTTTTACGCTCTCAAGAGTTACATCTGGTTAACCAGCTTAGCTGGGGACCACCTGGAACCCTCTCCGGGACCACTGCTGGTCCCCGGACCACCGGTTGAAAACCCCTGAGCTAGAGGACTATTATTAGGCAAGTAAAGCATCAATAATATCATCAGTTGTTGTTGAAGTTGCAACAGACACGCATCCTGCATAAAGCTAAAGGTCTGACTCAGAGAGTTTTCTGTTTTCAATGATGAAATGCTGTTGGTTTAGTGGTGACACAGCTGTAGTTAGTTAGTAGCAGTAGTAGTGTTTCAAATCATTTTAAATATAAGCACTTTAATTTGAAATATTTTTTTGTTTTGCATGCCATCAGCTTTGGTGGGGCAGTCAGGGCATAGCCCTAGATGCCCTGGATGCCTAGATCCGGGCCTGGGGACCATGCTAACTGCTAGCAGGTAATGGGACGTGTCTGTCCTTCTGTCATTGTGCCCGTCCTTCTGTCTGTGCCCTGGGGGCTATAGGCTACTTTTACTGTAACACTCTGAATGACAGTAGGAGGAGCACCGCGGGGGTGGAGCTGATTGAATAGATAATAATTAGTAAAGCACTTCCTGGCCATTAGATAAGTGGCAGCTTTTATCGTCCTCTTATGTTAACACATTCAACCATGTATTGTCTTTTTGTATTGTCATTTTCTCTCTCAGAGAGAGAGAGAGAGAGAGAGAGAGAGAGAGAGAAGAGAGAGAGAGAGAGAGAGAGAGAGAGAGAGAGAGAGTGTCAGGGGCGGATGTAACATGTCCCATTTGGGGGGGGGGGCAAGAGAACATGTTGGAGGGGCAAGAGAAAAATGGTATACCATTTTCGGGTTACAGGACTTTTATTAGTCAAGTAAAGCATCAACAGTTGTTGTTGAAGTTGCAACAGATACGCAGCATGCATAAAGCTAAAGGTCCCCCCCCCCCCCCCCCCCCCCCCCCCCCCAATGCCCATGCCTAGATCCGCCCCTGGTGTGTGCGTGGGTGCGTGTGCGTGGGTGTGTGTGTGTGTGTGTGTGTGTGTGTGTCTCAGCAGGGGTTAACAAACACACTCTAGGGTGTGTTTTCTTAGCAGGTGAATCTCGTTCGTCTTCCTCGGCTGACGGGTGGAGTTGTCCAGGCATGGGGAGGTGGAGGAATGGTCTTTCTGTGTGTGTGTGTGTGTGTGTGTGTGTGTGTGTGTGTGTGTGTGTGTGTGTGTGTGTGTGTGTGTGTGTGTGTGTGTGTGTGTGTGTGTGTGTGTGTGTGTGTGTGTGTGTGTCGGCCCTCCACCCAACTTCCACAGTGATCCGTCTCCCTGGTTGTCAGAGCGACTTGGGACAACTCCCAGGCTGTGTTGACACACACACACACACACACACACACACACACACACACACACACACACACACACACACACACACACACACACACACACACACACACACACACACACACACACACACACACGTTGCTCTAAAGCTCTGGATAAATACAATTAAGCGACCCCACCCTCCCTTGTCATTCTTATCTCATCTCTCTCCTAACCTTACAGCCCCCCACCCCCCCAACACACACACACACACACACACACACACACACACACACACACACACACACACACACACACACACACACACACACACACACACACACACACACACACACACACACACAGTGACAGTGATCCATCTTCCTCCCGTTCACTCCATCACTCCTCACTCCTTCCCTCCTATCCTGTCCTCCTCCTCACCTCCCTTGCTCCCTTCATTGCTTCCTTCCTTTCCTCTCCTTTCCTCCTCTTCCTTCTCGTGCACGGCGTTGACCACACCAACACATCCATGCATGCACACACGCACACACACACACACGTCCCTGTTTGACATGGGACTGTCCCGGTCTCAACCCGGGTCGCCCCATCTCAACCTAAAGTGCCAGAATGAATATGAAGTTGAAGTGCTTGTTGTGTTTAAAGGTGATGTTTTCAAAAGAACATATAGGTACAGTACAATAGGAAGCGAAAGCATTGGAAAGTAAACTAAAAGTATGTACCGTATTTTCCGGACTATAAGGTGCAATTAAAAGTCTTTAATTTTCTTAAAAAAAACATAAGCTACATAACTTAACTACATTTTCCTGTAGCTTGTAGTGTAGCTTACTACATTTGTTCTGGGAATAGCTTGCAGTGAAGCTACACTACTTGTTTTGAGTAACAAGGAGTGTAGCTTCACTACATTTTCCAACACACATGTTTAAATTCCGCTCATTTTTAATGGGTAGAAAACCTCTAATATACATCCCAAAACTTAGACATGCCACCATCCTAGGTTCAAACCCACCCCTAGATTATTATTATGATTTATATTTATATTATTTTATTATTATGATTATTATTTAGAAAGTTGTACATTAAGTTGAGATATATATTTATATATTGTACATGTAGTGTTGATGTAGCAAGGTACATCAAGCTACTTTTGTTGTGTAGCTTGTAGTGTAGCTTGCTACAATTTACTGGGGATAGCTTGTAGTGTAGCTTAGCTATATTTTTTTCGGAGAGTAGTGTAGCTTACTACATTTTCCCAGTAACTTGCCCATCATTGGGCAGCGGCTTCCTCGCGCACCGCGCAGTGCAACATTAATCGCGGTGCCATGGGGTGAACCCGCACTCGCTCACTAGTTCGCTCGCTCGCGGCGTAATAAAGATAAGGGTTGCAATTCCGTTGTAACTCAAAACGACCTCGTTGGCGTTGTACATGCTCAAGAGTGCGCTGCGGCTAATAGCGACTATTACACCGCCATCCATCCCTATCACGCCGGAGCACATGACAGCGCACCGGCTGTGAAATATGTTTTGATCCCTGCAGTGCCAGCAAAACGGCTTCAGAAAGTTGTCAGGAGTGCAGTGATTTACCTCAGCCGCCGACTTATTCATCTCTACCCTTCACACACACACTCTCAGTGTTGCCAACTGCCAGAATCCAAAATGCACTAGCGGCACTTCTAAAATGCACTAGAATGCGCTAGAGCAGTGGGTTTTCAACCATTTTCATACCAGGGGCTCACTATTTATTCTGCATTTTAGCCACGGAGGACCACCATTTGATGTTGAGTTTAGTCTCTCAGACTAATTTAGGGAAAATAACTGACAAAATGTTGCTCATAATAGCAATTCTTCTAAATTTCCTATTTTGTATACCGTATTTTCCGGACTATAAGGCGCACTTAAAAGCCTTTAATTTTCTCAAAAATCCACAGTGCGCCTTATAATCCAGTGCGCCTTATATATGGATTGTTTGACTGCAGTAGCTTCTATTCAATGTTAACTGTAGTAGCTTCTATTCTCTGCGCCTTATAATCCAGTGCGCCTTATATATGAAAACAGTTTTAAAAGGTGCGGCTTATAATCCGGTGCGCCTTATAATCCAGTGCGCCTTATAGTGCGGAAAATACGGTATATTGTTGAGATGTTTCAATATAATTGTTACGTCCTCCTATCTAGGGGTAAAGGAGGATGCAAACAAATTGGGGTGAAACCCATTTTATTAATAACTTAGAGTATTATTTACAATGATTCAATATGAATGGAGTTGCAATATATAAACAAGAATGACACACGGAGCAAATCAGAGAAATAAACAAAAGTATTCTAAACCTAAACTTGCCTTTTAAATACTAACCTGACAGACAAAATTAAAGTGACAACAATTTCCTAATGTTGACTACTCTACACTAAACTAACCAAAACATGACCGAATACAAAAAGCAGGCTTCCGTGGCCAAGTATTCAGCTATACAAATGTACAGGTTATAGCATAAGTGCAAAACTAAATACAAAAACTAACTAAAGTGACAGAGTGTGGCTGTGGGTGGACAGCACTACTGCAAGTGCTGCCAGAGACCACAGGTGTTCAGCCATCTTAAGTAGTCTTCTCCAGACTTCTCCCAACCAATCACGAGGATCCACGGGTGATTGGCAGTCAGCAATCAGGGATGATCTGCACCTGGACCTGGCTAGACACTCACGCCCACTCATACACACACCTTACTACCACACTCTGACACAAAACCCACACGCACACACTCTGCCACACAATCACACCATACTCCTACCCGTAACACTTAACTTTAACTCCTGACGGCGTAAAATTGTTTTACGATCTCAAGAGTTACAGATCTATAAGGGTCCATCTGGTTGCCAATGGTCCTTTCTAGGAAGGAAGGAGGGCTCTATCATAGGAGAAAAACGAGGGTTTTGTCTCTGTCGCCTGTCAACCAATTTCGCCCCAACTCACCAGTAAAAAAAGCACTAGATTTTCCGCCAGGAGTTTTTCATTAATTTTGGCGTTAGGGGGGGTCTGGAAAAAAGCTAAATATACTGACAAATGCGTCAAGTTGGCAACACTGCTCTCTCTCTCTCTCTCTCTCTCTCTCTCTCTCTCTCTCTCTCTCTCAGGTTGAATGATGAAGCCATCTCCACCACCCCTTCCTCCCTCCACTCCCTGACTTGCCAAGACTGATTCTGATCTATTGCAGCGCCGTGGCGCCGTGCTATTCATTACGACCCTCGGATTCGCGAGTTTTACCCGGAAGGCGCTCCTCGTGATGATACACGATAATACCTTCTGTTTTGTTTTTGTCGTAAATTTATAGCGTCCCGGGCAATACACAAACAACACCCCCCAACACCCCTCGTCCAGATGTAGAAGGAGTACATTATGCTAGTGGCGCGTCCATCTGTTGCGGCGCGCTGCATGCTGCGGCTTGTGTAATATCTGCCGCAGCGCAGGGGCGGATATAACATGTCCCATTTGGGGGGGCAAGAGAACATGTTGGAGGGTCAAGAGAAAATGGTATGGGGGCGACTTCATCGCCTGTGTCGCTTCGCGCCACGGGCGATGAAGTCGCACCCATACCATTTTTGGTTACAGGACTTCTATTAGTCAAGTAAAGCATCAAAAATAACATCAGTTGTTGTTGAAGTTGCAACAGACACGCAGCATGCATAAAGCTAAAGGTCTGACTCAGAGAGTTTTCTGTTTTCAATGATGAAATGCTGTTGGTTTAGTGGTGCCACAACTGTACTGTAGTTAGTAGCAGTAGTAGTGTTTCAAATCATTTTAAATATAAACACTTTAATTTGAAATAGCCTGGGTTGTTTTGCATGACATCGTGTTTGGGGGGGGCAGACTGGGTATTTAGGGGGGCATTGCCCCCCATACCCATGCCTAGATCAGCCTCTGCCACGGCGGCGCGGCACACGTGCATAACAATGGCGCCGGCGGCGGGGCAAAGAGCTGGGACGGACGAAGTGTGCAATGTGCTATGCAAACTAGGCTATATAGAAACAATGATGCAGAGAATGTCTCATTGTTTTTTATCTCCTCGTGTCCACCGCATCAACTGCCAGATGGGGAAATGTTTTTTTTTTTTTTTTTGTATGTGATCCCTAGGCCGTGGCCGATTCAATCGGACGCGACCGGTGCTTATAGGTTGACCTTCTTCCCGAACCGTTGCGGCGGTTTACAATCGGTTTTGACCATTTGGGTACAGCACATCAGGTGGACATTTTAGGGTCGAGTGGACACTTTGGCCTGCACAGTAGACAGGAGGCTCCTGAGCCACAGTTTGGAAGTACTTGACATTTACAATGGAGTCCTCCCAGTCCCCACCCAGCAAAAAAAAAAAGTGACATTATACCATCACAGTCACTTTAACCACTATTTTAGAGTTGTGGAGGAGAAACAGCAGAGTAAGCTTTGTGCCCCGCAACACTCCTGGTCTTGCACTTTGTGCAAAAAATAATGCACATTTACAAAAAAAAAAAAAAAAAAAAAAAATAATAATAGAAATAGCCAAGGGCAGCTATAGGCTATCACATGCAAACAATGAGAATGTCTGGCCTCCTCCTCAGACAGAGACAGTTACTAATACCCTCTCTCTCTCTCTCCCCTTCCCCCTGATAGTGGCAGATCTAGACAGGAATGTGTGGGTCGGCTGTGTGTCAGTGGAATGTAATGATCTCCAACACCTCGGCAGAACAAAGAGTCTTATCTGTGTTTAGCCGTCTGCCATTTCCTCACACCCTGCAGGCTAGGAGGACATGCAGACCATGAAGACACGGCGCTAAGTCAACATCTATAGGACTCTCTCTCTCTCTCTCTTTGTGTCCTGATCAGATTCTAGTTTCTGATGCTTTTCACAATTTTTTTTCAAAAATAGCAGAACTACAGGCTCATATCGCGCCACTCGGTGGCGCGATATGAGCTTGTAGATCTGCTATTTTTCAACAGCTAAAACACCAAAACGTGTTCAGTACACAAAGGGTTAAGTGAAATCCCTTAAAAACGTTTAAACGTTTGAATTACTTTTTTATTACTTTTTTAAGAATCTACACAATAAGACAGCATTGTAGAATTGTTGTTTTGTATATTCCTACAGCATGGACTTATGGGGGGAAAAAGAAAAAAAAAAGAATCATTAGTTTTTGGTCTGCAAGACTAATCCTGATCAAATGGTGGTCTGTGGCCTCAAATGCATAATACATGGGCCTCGGTATAACTGGTTTATGCCGTATTTTTTTCCTGGTTTATATGTTCTATCCTAAAATATTATCTCTGTAGCAGAATCTGAAACAGCTTCGTTATCACATCGCAGCCTTACAGAACTACAGCATAAGTAAAGATCCGTTTTTGTTTTGGTGCGTCTTTCCTGTCGCATTGCAATTCCGTCAAGGTTAGAAAGGGAACAAATACATGCCTAGCTACTGTGATGACTGCATAATGCAGGTCTTTATTGACATGTGAAAAAATAACAACAGGCATTCACTCATTGAGGGTACTGAAGGATTCAACTCTGAGGATGATGTTTGTCTATCTGTCTTAACACTAATGATGCATGTGTGTGCATCTGTACACCGTGTGAACAGGTAACAAAAAGAAGCTGAAGTGTCGTTTCCTATATGGTCATGTGCCTTCCAGCCCTACACGGCCCGGAGGTGGTGGCTGCTATCTGCAGCGGTGTTGTGGCAGAGTGGCTTTAACAGCTCCTGATGAATCTCAACGTGTTGCATCTATTTGTCTTCCATCCTCATGTGCTTCTTTGAAGACAAGATAAGGTACACCTTTATTGACCACCAGAGGCAACTCCAGGGGCCTATTATGAGCTTCTTAAATTAAAACATCAAAACGGCCAAACCGCTTTGCCACACCTCTGAGTTTTGACTTAAGTCATAAGACCTGATAAGTGCCTTGTTTGTGCACGTGGCATTGTGGGAGTGAACTTTGATGACATTAAGGAAGTATTTAGGACAGGTACATGGATGGGCATTTTGGTATTGTATCCAAAGCCACCATTGAATGGTGGTAAGGGGAATTCCAAAGTAGAAAAGGGGAACCGATATGCACATCCCAAAGGTTCAAGACGGTGCTGGACACAACAAAACAACAACTGAATAAAACAAAGAAAACTCTACTTCTACTTAACAACGTTTCGGCCTTCTGGGCTTTTTCAAGTATAGCAAATATCGGAAAGTGGAATTCCACCCACTTTCTCAATATGGTCATAATGAAAATGTTAACCTCCACTCTGTGTTGTCTTGATCCAGTCATAGTGTTGGTCATAGTAGTCATGACTCAGTCATATCAGTCATGGTAAAATGTTGAAAATGGGTGGAAATCCCCTTTAAATCCACATCCTCAAGCGCATGCTTAAAAAACAACATCCAGTAAAAGCAGTAATCTGTTAAGCTTGTTATTTAACCCATTGTGTCCTGTCTAGATTTCTAGTTTCTGAATAACATAATATTAGAAGATTTGCACCACGTTTTCACGATTTTTCAAAAATAGCAGAGATACAAGTTCATAGCGCGCCACCGAGTGGCGCGCTATGAGCTTGTAGATCTGCTATTTTTCAATAGTTAAAACATAATGCTTAGAACACCAAAACGCGTTCAGTACACTAATTAAGTAACTGTAGGTGATTACTTTTTGAAAGTGAACCTTCCCACCCTCGGGAAGGTTACTTCCAAACTGGCAGTTTGCCTCCCACCACCAGCCATTATAGTAAATATCTCACAGTGTTTCATCTATTTGTCTTACATCACACATTTCTTAACAACAAAAACAAAAGCAGATTAGATCAGATGGGGTATAGATTACACCTTTATTGACCCCTCTGTAGGAAGTCCAGGTGTCACATGGCAGCGACGCAACATGAGGGAGGGACCACTGTAATCAAGAACACATCTTTATTGTCACATCACTTTACAAGGATGGTGGGTGACATTCCTGGCAGGGCAGGCTAAGTTAAAATCTGAGAGAGATATAGGAGAGTGTGTGCATCCCATGATGTGACAATTGTGCTCAATGCAATGCCAGTGCATAATATACAGTCTGGGGAATCTGCAAAATGTGTGACATCATGGGTTACATTTTCGTCACATGCTAAACCCCTTATCCCAAACGCCTTATCCCTCTTTTACTATTTTGATTAACTATTTGGAATGCGTCTATAAGTTTTGGACCAGGCTAACCCTAGTCATACCTATAGATGTACCGATTGTGTTATAGTGAACTCAAGTTGCTGAGTTGTCCGAGGGACTAACTGCAATGTACTGCAATGTAAGTTGAAGCGGCTCCACCATGAATTTGGTGGGTTTTTTTTTAGCCTTCCCGGTGCATTTTACACCCCAACAAACACCCAGACCTTTATTGATAAATATGTGATTTTCTGAATGGTCCCTCTCAGTGTCTTTCCTAATGTGGTGTCATATTCAGGGACCTGCTAGATTATCCTTCCTCTCTTTAAGTGGATCAGTCTCCACCCACAGTTGTTGAGGTGTGCCCCTGCGATGTGGTCATTTGTGGTACTGCACCAAAAATGGCTTGGCATAGCATCCCGAGAGAGGATGAAAATGAATGATGTGAGCGGATGTTTAGTCGTCAGCGGGGATGAAGAATTCATTGTGGAGCGCCTTTAAAATCTCTGGTCAGTGCCAAAGTTATCAACTTTCATAACAACAGAGGAATCAGAATTCGGAAAAGAAAAATCTTTTTCTACAAACTCGCCTTCAGGGGCTGGTGGGCGATAACGCGAGATAAAGAGTTTTATCTCATTTCAGGGAGGTTTAGTGGAGCCAGTCCTAAGCAGATGTGCTTCAAAGGTCTTAAAAGTATCAATATCCATCGAGCAGCAAGCAAGCCGTCTGGAAAAACAGGCTGCAGATATAGACCGCCTCCACGGATGGACATCCGTGGAGAATTTATTATACTAACGGACAGCGGAGTAAAGGATGTTCACTGTAAAGTTGTCTCTGTCTTTCAGCAAGGTTCTCTGTTAAAGCAAGTAAACAAGAAACATCAATGGGATTAGAGTTTAACTACGAAGCTTTGAATGTCGCTTTTTCGGCAGAATATGATCCATAACCCACATAAAGAGAGCGGGCATGAGTGTGCACATGTCAACCCCCCCGGATTGTGTACGTTATTAGGTAAAAAGTTATCTACCGTTAGCCGAAAATGATAATTTGGTTAGCATGTCTTTTGTTTTCTCTCTCACAGAACTCCCTCTGTCGGCTATGGCTCCCAAAACAAATATATCCATCAAACAAAAAGGCTTGTTGTTTCCGACTGACCTGGCATGCATTAATTTAATAAGACCATTGTCATCTGAACGTGGCCCCAGAGTCAAGAACCAAACCAAGATGGACAAGAACAAAGCTGGCCATAGACAATCCATGCTGAATGAATGAATGAATGAATATTGTCTCTGCTGGGTGTCAAAAACGATTCATTTTCAACAGCAAAAGTAGCTACAGATCTTGCAGACAAACGACCTCCGATTGGCCTGCTTGTGAGACGTGAACAAGTGATCTATCGACAAAACTCAACAGCAACAGCATGTGTGCAGTCTATGAATTGAATGCATACCCTGCTGAATAAATGTATACTGTACAGTATAGCAATGGGTTACAGGCCTATACAGTATATATGTGCAGACAATAACACTCCATACGTACAGTGCAGTCTCTCAGCAGTTATCCTCATGACAGGCACCTGTCAAAGCTGGGCATTAGTTGCATATCATGCGGTTGGTGTGTGAGTGCATCAGAGTGGCGTCCCAACAGTGACAGTGATGACTGTCATCTGTCATCTGGGATGACAGTTATGACGCTCATCTGCTATCTGGCTCTGGAGACTGTTGACAACTGGCGCACCGAGGACTGACCAAGGACTTCACTGTTTTTCTTTAACCAATACCTATAATCCAGGGGGTTTTCAACCTTTTTAAATCCAAGGGCCCACCATTTGTTCAGGATTTGAGCCACGGACCACCATTTGACAACATTTTAGCCCCAAAGACCCTAAAACTAAAGAATTCTTCTGGTTTTGTCCACAATTCCAGGCTGTATTTTGCCAACAAAACAGTGTAAACCTATAACTTAATTAAGTGGTGCTAATTCAGATGATGAATATTTTAACTCTTGAGAGTGTGAAAATGAAACCAAATGGACCCGCAAGGGTCCATTTGGTTTCCATTGGTTTCATTTTCACACTCTCAAGAGTTACATCTGGTTAACCAACTTTGCCTCATTTTGGCCTGAGGACCACCTGGAACCTTCTCAAGGACGACTGGTGGTCCCCGGACCACCTGTTGAAAACCTCTGCTATAATCAGTCAAACCAATTGAAAACTACACATAGCGCTCATCTTATGCATCGTTATTTTTTGTGATCTGGTTTTGAGCCACAGTCCTTACTACAAACAACTGGACACACGCGCCGATGGTGTTGTGTGGAAACATCCAATCTATTGTACATTACACAATCGTGTGGTGACTCTGTGCATTTGTGCTGTTGCGTTTGTAGCCTATAATAATACACAAGTGTGAAAACAAGTGTCCCTGCATAGTAGAATAAAACACACAAAATAAAAGACAATTTTTAGAGCTACAGCACCAATGTCGATACTCTACACAATTAGACGTACGTCTGGGGTTGGGGTTAACATTGGCTTTGGACATCTAGAAGTTACTTTGCCTGATGCCTGATTTTTATCGAGCTTGTAATAGGCAAGAAAAAAAAACGGCATCTGTAAAAAATGACATGCTAGAATGTTGCTGTCCTCAACAGTGTGTGTGTGTGTGTGTGTGTGTGTGTGTGTGTGTGTGTGTGTGTGCGTGTGTGCGTGTGTGCGTGTGTGCGTGTGTGCGTGTGTGCGTGCGTGCGTGCGTGTGTGTGTGCGGTTGGTTTATAGGCTGTGGGAAGCGTATACAGACTCTGGCTGTGTGTCTGGCTGCCACACGACTGTTGAAGTGTGGTGTGGTCAGACAGATAAAACAGCTCTCTGTGTCAAAGTGAAAGGATGCCAATTAGAGAGGCTGCTGGCCACAACACACACACGCACGCGCGCACGCACACACACACACACACACACACACACACACACACACTGCAGAGCGAGACAGACAGAGAGAGAGACTTGAAGGAGGAGATATGGAGTTGCGAGGGATGGAGGATTAGGATTAGCAGAGATGTTGTGACAGAGCTGTCTGGGTCAGCCCAGTGCAGCCAGAAGGTTGGCGTCCGCCACCGCACGTTGCCATTCATGGAGCGGACTGTTCGCTCTCCCGGGAAACGACTTTATTGCCATTTCGCGTGGGCTTTTGGGTCTGAAACGCGTTCCTTATAGAGCTCCGCGAAGCGCCTGTTTTGGAAGATAAATCGCCCGTTCATTTTCCTCACAGACACTTCAAAAAGTATTTGTTATACAGACGTTTATGTCGTGGACAAAGACAACTCAGACCGTGACATTGTTTGTTGTCATGATTTGAGTGTGCTGACCATATAAGGAATTCCTCTCTGTCCCCAGTGAGCCCCTGCATGGGGTCAAAAAACACTAGTTTCAGTTTGAGCTTTGGGAGGAATAAGCCTTCAGCCAATTAGGATTAGAGGTGGCCTTCCTCCAATCAGGTGTAACGCCCGGGATTCAAAACCCGGGTCTCCCACGTGAAAGTCCAACATCTTAACCACTAGACCAAAGGAACATCCCTTTGCTCCGGGGGCAGATACTAGACTTTGGAGGCCATCATGACATAGGCTGTAGCCACCTGCTACAGCCTCTGTCGGGGATCGGGAAACCCGATCCGGGTCATAGCACCAATGTAACGCCCGGGATTTGAACACGGGTCTCCCGTGTGAAAGTCCAACATCTTAACCATTAGACTAAAGGGACATCCCCTTGGTCTGGGGGCAGATACTAGACTTTGGAAGCCACAACAAAAGGCTGTTTATTTTAAAGCTGGGTGGAAGCAGGTCCAAAACAGGAACATGCATGCAAGGGCATGGCCAAAAGGTTTCTTTTTTTTGTCAGGTGAAACCTGACTATCATCCTCTCTCTGGAACGTTTTTTGAGTTGCACCAACCCATGGTTGGTAATGTGTATAATGTGGATAATAGTTAATAATGATAAGTTGGCAATGGTGAACTACTAATAATATAATAATCACACGGATGGAGAAAATGACAGCCGAGGCAGCATTTGGTTCACCTGACGATTATCCCCATGGGATTAATTCCTGTTTTCCATTCTTTGGTCGACTGAATTAACATTGTTTGACTCGAGTAGGACAGACATAGCGCTTAAACGTATTAGTATTCGTATTATTCACGGCCAGCCAGTGCGGTCGAGCGAAATTAATGTTTTGAGTGTTTTGGCAGTGAACCCACGGGCACAGGAGAATGTTTCATTCTCAAGATGTGAAACACAAGTGCCAGGGCACAGACAGACGGTGAACCCAGATCCATTGAAGACACACGAAGGCGAGGAGAGCTAAAAGAATCCCAGCTATGAGTCTTTAACGGACTTCAGGGGCGGATGTAACATGTCCCATTGGGGGGGGGGGGGGGGGGCATGAGAACATGTTGGAGGGGCAAGAGAAAATGGTATGGGGGCAATGAAGCTGCACCCATACCATTTTCCATTTTCAGTGACAGGACTTTTATTAGTGAAGTAAAGCATCAATAATAACATCAGTTGTTGTTGAAGTTGCAACAGACACGGAGTATACATAAAGCTAAAGGTCTGACTCAGAGTTTTCTGTTTTCAATGATGAAATGCTGTTGGTTTAGTGGTGCCAAAATGGTAGTTAGTAGCAGTAGTAGTGTTTCAAATCATTTTAATTATAAGCAGTTTAATTTGAAATACATTTGAAATTTGGGTCGTTTGCATGCCATCATGTTTGGTGGGGCAGTCAGGTCATTTAGGGCGGCCTTGCCCTCCCCCCCATGCCCATGCCTAGATCCGCCCCTGACGGACTTCTCAGCCAGTCAAAAAAACGGAAGAATTTGCAAAACGAACAGATCGTATCCAGCCGTAACAACAAACCGCAAGGTCCAAGAAGCGTCTCGGGTTGCGACAGAGAACAAAGCACACGCGGTGTTTTCTGGGCTGTGGATCTTCAGACCCGAGGGGAAGGGGTTTGGCTCACTGTGTGTGGGACGAGAAGAAGCAGCAGTACATGGCTGAAGGCCGGAGACACAGCAGAAACAGGTTGCCAATTCACGTCAGTAAGAGATCTACTGGGGGAAATACTATAGTATACTAAAATGTTCGCGCAAGCTGGATGTTATCACTGTAGGCTATATCACTTTGTTATGGTCCAACGCTAATGTTGTCGCCGTCTGCCAGTAGACTTAACATTGTAACCGTGTGTGGTTGTTTGTAAAATAATATACAGCTACGCGTACAAACAAACACGCCACTTTTTGAGGTCTGCCACTTTTGTACATTTGAGCCGGTAGCATAATTGTATGCCAACCCAGATAGCAAAATTAATTGATTCAACATTGAATTTTGGTTGAATCAATGCAAAATGCATTGATTCAACATTGAATTTTGGTTGAATCAATGCATGTTGCTATCTGGGAAGAGTTTTTTTTGGAAGGGGCTGAGGTTATATAATATTTTCAAAAATGACCTATTCACTGAGAAAGGCATACAACGGTCTAGAATTCTAATCAAAGACTGGTGCAGGGGTGAAAGATACAGCATATCATCAGCAACCGGAGCAATGCTTCAAGGTTAAATAGAAGGTTGTCGCCTTCATATGTAGAGCCAACAGATGTCTACACGTCTGTAAAAACTTATAACTGAGCTACAATTATATTGCTGAAAGCAGAGAGGCATGCGATCAAAAACAGTGTTAAATCTCTGCTGTGTAACATTTTCATTCAAACGAATCTTGCATTCGGCTGGCACATTTGTGAGCCACTCCATGCATATCAGCAGGGGGTAATAGAGGCTTCAGTGTGTACAAACATTGTGTAAACACATTTGTTTGAAAACAGAATCTCCACCTCCTCTCCACTCTATTGGCTCATATGAATCTACTGGAGACTGCTGTGCTGTGATTGGCTAAAACGCTGCCTCACCCCACACACACACACACCCTCCTTCGCAAATTAGCACCGCCTTTCCTGAGCCAGACAAATGTTTTATTCATGATTTGTTGACAACAACAAAGGTCTGGACCATCTGCAGGACGAAGCAATTGACTGTCTGCAGGGAAACGGCATCAAAGTATGATTGATGAGTATGAAAGTTTGAGTTTTGTCTAAGAAGTTGCCTCAGTTACATATAAAATTCTGATACCGGAATGCAAACGGTGTACTAGTACTCTGAGGCCCTGTAGACATTTCAAAGAAAGTATTTTAGAGAGAGCGAGGGAGAGGTTACGAGGTGCAAGGATTAAGTGAGAGACAGACAAAGGGCCAATGGGGAGTGAAAGGAGGCGTCGGAGTCAGAGAGCAGCAGAGAGATGAATTTCTTCTTCTCGGTGGTTTTGCTGAGGTGACAAGTGTCAATGCCGCGGCGCAGAAACCCTCTGTTGCAATTTGTAAACGTCCGGAATTCAATATGTACTAGAACAAAAGTAGTAGAGGCCCATACAAATGTCAAAGTATGTCATTATGCAGAAGGTTCCATTTCGAGTTCTTTCAAAAGCATACAACAATCTTTTGAAAATAACACGTCATCCGCGAGGTCACAACGCATCGCATGTAGATAGTCTATAGATAGAGACTGATGCATAGTTTTATTTATGTAGATTTAATAGAGCGCCACAGCCCCGCCTCCTCGACTGTTCCTGGAAAATAAATCCACATTCATTTCCCTCATAAACGTTTCAAAAAGTATCCATTTAAAGATCTTTTAAGCGTCGTACAAAGCCCACTCGGGTCGTGTCGACAGACACAATATTTTGGACAAAACAAATAGGCTAATTACAAAAAACATGCACACTGACACGACGGCCTTCCGGCTTAGGATAGCGTCCGGTTTCTGCCCGAAAATGGCGGTATTATCATCTATGTGGAATACGAATGCGCTCGCTAGATTGTGTATGGCGCGGCACCACAGTGTGTACGAGGTTGTTTGGTGCGCGCGCGCACGCGTGTGCGTGTGCGTGTGCGTGTGTGTGAGTGTGGTGCATTTGTCTGGTAGCTTAATCTCATTCTCACAGACTGCTGGACTGATCGGTGAACTTTGAACCTCAAAGGGTCATTTCACTGCTGCTGAAAATTAATCAAATAGCGACTCTGTGGTAATAGCATTTTGGCAGTATAGATAACAATACAGCAGAATTTGCAATATTGCCACGACTGGATACAATCAGGGGTGTAGTGGAGGGGGGACGCGGGGGGACGCCCCCCCCCCCCACTTCTCACATCTAAAATTTTGGGTCTGAAAAAAATCATTAGCATGGTGAAATACATCTTGATGACATCATCAAGATGTGTTTCACCATGTTAATGAGTTTCCTTTTTTCTGAGAGTGTACAAATGGAACCAAATGGACCCGCTAGGGTCCATTTGGTTCACATTTGTACACTCTCAGAAAAAAAAAATAATAAAATGGGGGGAATTCCCCTTTCAGAGGCGTCCCCCCACTTCTAAAAGTACCACTACAACACTGGATACAATGACCTACAATGACCAGAATGCTGTAGTGCACTGCCCCTCCTTTTGTAGAGTGGGGAGGCTTTGTAGTCCAGGAAGGAAGCAAGACGACATTTTCATGACTAAATCTATGGCATTGAACGTGGAGTTATGACTAATACACACATATTACACACCAGTAATGTTTGCCGTTGGTTTAGATTTAGTCAGCTATTGTCTTTTCGGACAAAATGCTTATTCATTTCAGTCACATTTTAGACATTTGGATGAAATGTAGTAATTAGTCAGATATTAGTCATTTCTATCCCTGAGTTGTATTCTCAGTGAAAGGAATGCATGTATTTTAACTAAATACGAAAATTAATGTTTTAACTCAGTGGTTTTCAACCTTTTTTGACAACAGGGACCACCATTTATTCAGCATTTGAGCCACGGACCACCATTTGATGACATTTTAGCCCCAAAGACCTAAAACTAAAGAATTCTTTTGGTTTCGTTCACAATTCCAGGCTGGATTTTGCAAACAAAACAGTGTAGACTTCTTAATTAAATAGTGCTAATTCAGATGAATATTTTAACTCTTGAGAGTGTGAAAATGAAACCAAATGGACCCGCAGGGGTCCATTTGGTCCCATTTGTACACATTCAAGAAAAAAGGGTCTGGGAAAAAATCATTAACATGGTGAAACACAGCTAGATGATGTCATCAAGTTGTGTTTCTTCATGTTAACATTTTTTGGGGCATTTTTTTTAAAATTATCTCCACACAACATCTCTAAGGTACAGTATATTAATGACAGTAAAATGTTGACAATGGGTGGAATTCCCCTTTAACCCTTTCAGGACGGGACTCCATATTTGGATTCTGTACTGTATGTACAGTATTCCAGAATTAACTTTTTTTATGTGATATAAGTTTTTCAGAAACCTTAGGTTAGGCCTAGGTTAAGTCACATTATAATAAGTAGGTACAGTATATTTAAGCTATACAGTTAGTGCTAAGGCTGCCTGGCTTAGTCTATTTTTCCCCCACGGAAGCAAGACCAGCACATCAACACATCAGCATTTTTTTTTAGAATTAGTCAGTCTATTCGTTCGTTTTAGTCATTTCTATTCTTGATAGTTTTTGTCTAGTTTTAGTCGACATCCTGTTTAGCACGTCAGCGTTAGTCTTAGTCCCAACAAAAGAGATGCTGACAAAGTCGTTTTAGTCAGGTTTGACAAAAACACCCCCAGCAAAGTGTTGCTTGTGTCCTGAACTCCATTCAAATAAGATCTATTGAATGAATGGCTGAAATGGCCATTTAGCATTCTCACCTTTGGCGATTTTGTTTTACCACTTATTGCCAAATTCGTGCCTGCGCGCATCTACAAGTTATTTATATAAATGAGCACGACCCACGACTCACCATTACAGCCCTGCCCTGCCTGTCAAAATTGCTAAAACTACATATTTTCAGAGTTTCATACATCTTTTTGGTGTGTGCCTTTAGATGACAGAGTAAAGTAAAGGTATCTGTAAGCCTGCAGCCTAATTTATTCTGTGGTGAGACGAGACAACGTGTCTCATCATCAGTCATGGCTGTAGCTCTGGGGCGTTTACTGTACACAGCTCTATGAGCCATGCTGCCTCAGCACTGGAGCAACACCTAGAATATAAGGCCTTTACTCCAGTAAAACTATCAACACCACAATGCAGAAAAATACTCTATTACAAGTAATGATCATGAATGTATTTATATAGCACTTACGTTGTCCTCCTTGAGGTGTAACAACCACAATGGCAGCCTGCTAAGGTCCATTCACAGAGGACATGAGAATCAGGAACTATGCAATCTCCAGATATTTATTGCAGACTCCCAAGAGCAGTAGTGAAAATGGGGTGAAACTCCAAAAAAAAAAACAACAACATACAATCACTGTAGTGCTGCTTACACCAAATAGGAGCAGTGTAAATGAAAATGTAGCACACTTTTAAAAGGTCCTAAAAGAAAAATCATTAACATGGTGAAAAAACTTGATGTCATCACAAGTCATCTTTTATGTTGATTTGATGATTTTTTCAGACATCCATTTCTAAGAAATGGGGGGGGGGGTTATTATGTCCACACAACATCTCTCTAAATGTGTGTGGAATTCCCCTTTCTTGTTGTTGTAAAGGAATGTTTCTGCTTCCCAACTTCACAGTCAGGTGTACTGTAAATGATGGATTCTTACTAGATTTAGGAGAGAGACACTGCAGACTGAATGAAGAAGCTTCTCATTTGAATTGTCAGGCCAGCAGACAGCCTCCCAGGGGGGGATGCTGCTCACATCAACACAACACTAGCAACGCTGCGGCGGTATGCATGGAGCAGATGGCATGCAAGACTTAAATCCTTTGGGTTAAAAGGAAAACGGGGCGAGGAGCGGCGAAAAGGATTTTGCAAAAGATTTTTTTTCCAGCATATGGGGGTGAGATGACGGTTTCGGTGTGTCTTTTTTCCTCCCCATTCTCAGACGCCATATGGGGCAAGCAAGGGCATGCCACCGACACAAAGAGCACACGCACGAGCACATGCACATTCGCACACGCAGACATACTTTGATGATACTGAACGCCCACGCAAAGGTTCACATGCAGACATGAACAGCACAAACTGTTAGCTACACGATAAGGTCACTGCTATCCCGCTATAAGGTCACTGCCGCAGCACGTTTCACACCTACAGCACACACAGACACGTGCACACACACACACACACACACACACACACACACACACACACACACACACACACACACACTTTACTGAGAAGTGGGGGGGAGCCATGGAGAATGGATCTTGCAATTTTCAAAAGGCTTGGCGATAATACTCCCATTTGGTAACAATTTGTAAGTTGGCGGTTCAAATTCCGACTCCTCTTGTCTACAAGTGTCCTTGGGCAAGAAGCGTAATCCCAGATTGCTTCCAATGTGCTTTTCTTTTCTTGTGCCTTACATGTTTTCCTCTGTCATACCGGTAGGTGTGCATGTGTGTGTGAATAAAGTCGATAAAGGTACTGAAGGCGAGTTATAAATACACCATTTACCATTTGATCGGTACAAGTAGTTAAAGGTAGGGGAAGTGATTTCACTTTTGTCAGATATCACCCAAAAAATATTTTTTTTTCTGTTAAAATGCTCTATTATAAGGTGTGCAGACCATATATGGAGTTTCCCCCCCCCCCCCCACACACACATTAGCAGAGGAGCTAATAAAAGTTCCCCAGGTGGAGGGTGAATTCTCCTCCAATCAGGATCAAGCAGCAGGTTCACATAGTGTAGCTACTGTTGGCGGCCCCTAGTGCACCAGGCTGGTACTACACCATGAATTTCAAATCACTTACCCTACCTTTAAGGCAATTAAAGTGGAGTAACAGTAAAATGTTTGTGTCCTAGATGTAGCGGAGTAGAATAATTATTATTGACCTTATTTAAAGGTAATAGAGGCTTTTTAGCCAAAAGTCATAATAGTTATATAGCTATATATATTTTTTTCTCTTTCTTTTCCCCCTCTACGTTGCTTCTACTTTGATGGTGCAGCTGTTTCCCTGCAGAAGGACACTGGCTTCGTCCTGCAGATGGTCCAGAAGTTTGTTGTTATCAACAACAATCACAGCACAGCAGTCTCCAGCATACTGTATACATAATGAGCCAATAGAGTGGAGGTGAGGTGGAGTTCTGGTGGATTCTGTTTTTAAACAAATCTGTTTACAAACACACACTAAAGTTTCCTTTATTACCTTTAATTGGTAATACTCAAGTAAAGTAAAGAGTACAGGCCACCACTGCAGCCACAGGTGTCCCAGGAATTTAAAACAAACACACCAACTGCTATCAGAGGGGGTTGGAGCCGACCAAACAAAGCAACAGCAAACAACACAAAAAAGAGAAACACAAACCTGGCAGACAAACAAAAACGATCCATCAGACAAAAGCGTTTGAAAGCGAAAGACATGCAGGGCTTGGCCCTGTATATACAGTATACTAAAACTGGCTGGACCGGAATACAGGCTGCTGTGATATAATGAGAGATCGGATGTCGTTGCTCGTTGAAAGGAAGCGAGCGGACGACGGCTGACTCAAGTATGACGGTATATACGCCATGCTTCCGTGGGATCACATCAGAAGAGAATGTGCACTTGTGTAGACAGCCTTTTGTCTGATGTAGCGAACACACCACACCACGCCACAACCTCCATCCTTCGCATGGGTTACAGTGTTGCCAACTTGGTGCATTTGTCGCTATATTTAGCTTTTTTTTCAGACCCCCCTAGAGCCAAAATTAGTGAAAGGTTTCTGAGGGAAAATCTAGTGCTTTTTGGCTGGAGTTGGGGTGAAATTGATTGACATGGTGCCATAGATAAAACCCTATTTTTTGAAATATTTTTCCTCATATGACTATGGTTTTCAACCAGTGGTTCCCAGGTTCACCAGATGTAACTCTTTGAGAGCATAAAAATGAAACCATTTTTACACGCTCGAGAGTTAAACTAGTCATCATCTGAATTAGCCCATGAAGTCTACACAACTAGAGAATGTGGAAGATTAACGGTCATTTTCATCTGTATGTTTGACTGTTTTGTTTTCCCAAGTCCATCCTGGTATTGTGGACAAAAGCAAAAGAAATCTTTAGTTGTGGGGTCTGTGGGGCCAAAATGTCCGTGGCTGGTGGTCCGTGGCTCAAATACCGAATCAATAGTGGGCCCTGGTGTCAAAAAGATTGAAAACCCCTGCTTCATATGAAAGACATTGGAGTCATTGCCATTCTTCCAGCCCACCCTAGTATGGCTGGCTAAATCTGGCCCAATATATATATAGTGCCACTAGTGCATTTTGGATTTTGGCAGTTGGCAACACTGCATGGGTCACAGGAAAAGAATGCCAGGGAAGGGTTGGGGGGGTGGGGGGGACAGTCTGTAGCTGTAGGGGAGGTGGAACGGAGGTTGATAAGACAGACATTCATCTTTCTTTGGTTTTCATCGCTGTGAATCACATGCACACAAAAATGACAATACGCTGCAACTCATTCCGGTCTAAGGTAAACACTGTGCTTTGCTGTGGTGAGCCAAACGTCATCTACGGTAAAGAGATTTCAAACAGGGGGTGAAAACGAGAAGGCTGTACCATCCGCACAATGAAAAGATTAGAATGTATACGGGTTCATGCATGGATGGTTTATATCAACATGTGGTCACTGGTCAGTCTGTGACGTCCATGGGCTAAGACAGGTCAGACAGGGATGTCCAAAGTCTGGCTCATATGGGACACAGGCGGACAGACTTTACACAACCCTAGGCTACATGCCTGACAGGGGTTGACACTAAGGTCTCTGAGGCACTTGCCCGTCGGGCAAGTGCAAGTCAGGTTCTACTTGCCCTCAGGTCATGGTCACTTGCCCCCCAAAAATATATTGTAAATTTTGCATTTAAATTTACTTCCTACTTGGGTGCTTTAAACCAGGGGTTTTCAACAGGTGGTCCGGGGACCACCAGTGGTCCCTGACAGGGTTCCAGGTGGTCCCCAGTTAAGTTGGTTAACCAGATGTAACTCTTGAGAACGTAAAAATGAAACCAAATGGACCCTTGCAGGTCCATTTGGTTTCATTTTTACACTCTCAAGAGTTAAAATGCATCATCTTAATTAGCCCATAGTGGTCACAGACCCAGTGGTCCCTGACCCCAGCAAAATGATAGTTTGGAACCAAATGGACCTGGGAGAGAGATAGGTAGAGATAGCTAGAAAGCAGGGAAAGACACAGAGGCAGAGTGCAATGACTGCCTTCAAGACAAATTTATCTTGTGTTGTGTTATAGTGCACTAAGTTGCACACTTGCCCGATCGGGCAACCGCAGGTAGCAGTCTTCACTTGCCCCACCATTTTTTTTACTTGCCCCGGGCAAGCGGGCAAGTGTTAGTGTCAAGCCCTGCCTGAATTGTAAGCCTATTAGTCCAACAACTTTTTACATTGGAGTTGTTGTTTTTTGCTGTTGTTAAAAATAAAAGGCTTATTTCAGATCTTATAGAGGATTTTATGATAAAAAAAAACAAATAAATACATACAATAAATGTTGATGATGAAGATGATAAAGAAGATGCTAGTTACATAAAATTGAGTTTTATGTAACTAGCAACTTTGCAACTTTTTTTTGTATGGTAGAGAGGCACATGTCCGTTGGGATGTAGTTGGCCCCTTGCCTTGGGTGTGCATTAATATCTTAAATTAATGAATTTACCCCCTTTGAAGAAAGAAAAACAAAACAAAAAAAGTTTTGGACACACCTGGCCAATGTGCATGTAACCCATGCCTAAAAGCTGGTGACTATTATTTATTTATAAATAAATAATAGTAAAACATACACATTACTAGTATTATTTATTATTTATTCCTCACTATTCTATGGAGGAGTACAGCAAGTCAACCTACAGTATCTACCTGTGTGATTTCTCCCTGTCTTACTGCTGAGCTGAGTAGTAGCCAATAGCCAGCCCAGGATATGAAGATTGACAGGTGAGGTTCACCCAATCAGATGACACCCCTCAACTGTCTTGCCCCGCCCCTTCTCTGCTCCACACACTGCAGCTGCTGAAGAGGTTCCATGATAGAGACACTGAGACCAAACAAATACATCATTAGAACAGTAAAATAAGATTTACAGTTACTGTCACTGTTATAGCTACAGGCCACACATCATGCCCATCAACTCAGATAGTAGTTCCTGCAAACCAATGGTGAGTTTAGTGCTACACACTTAGTAAATTTATAATCTAGGCCTGTAGTCATTATGATCAGCCATAATGGTTAGCAGCTAAGCTAAGCCAGTAGTGGATCTGGGTGTTAGCTAACAGTCACCATGTCATCCCAATGCTTTCTGTGTAGCTAGTTGTTAGCACTGATTACTTGTGAGTAATCAGTGTATTTTCAAATAGTGGTCAGGGGACCACCAGGTGTCCTTGAGAGGGTTCCAGGTGGTCATCCAGTTAAGTTGGTTAACCAGATGAAGAGTTGGTTAACCAGATGAAGAGTTGGTTAACCAGAGGTAACTCTTGAGAACCAAATGGACCCTTGGTGGGTCCATTTGGTTCCATGTTTATTGTTTACACTCTCAAGAGAACAGAGAATATTCATAGAGAACAATTTTGATCTGTATGTTTCCCTGTGTTGTTTGCGAAAATCCAACCTGGAATTGTGGACAAATGTAAAAGAAGAAGAAGAAGAAAAAAAAGAAAATCTTTAGTTTTGGTCTGTGGAGTGAAAATGTTGTCAGATGGTGGTCCATGGCTCAAATGCGGAGGAAATATTGGGCCCTGACATCACCCCTACTCTAACAGAGCAGAACTATCTTCCTAATGTAAATGACAAGTATTGTTTTTATTTAAATTTTGCACATTGCGTTACGTTTCATGACCTTTAAAGCCCTAAATAGCCTGGTACCCAGATATGTCACTGACATGCTGAAACAGGCCTCGTGGTAACATTTCCCAATTGTGGGGGGCAGGCGAAAATGGTGTGGGGGGCGGCATCATCGCCTGTGTCGCTTCATGCCACGGGGGATGAAGTCACACGCATAACATGTTCAGTTACAGGACTTGCAAGATGATCAATAATAACATCAGTTGTTGTTGAAGTTGCAACAGACACGCAGCATGCATAAAGCTAAAGGTCTGACTCAGAGAGTTTTCTGTTTTCAATGATGAAATGCTGTTGGTTTAGTAGTGGTGTTGTGGAAGGGTCTCTAGTTAATGATACTTCTTGACTGTTGTTACAGTATGCCATACAACTATGTCTGTGTGTGCGGACTACTGTATATAGTAAATGGATGTTTATGTGGGGAAAAATATTATAAAAAATCATATAAAGCAGACTTCTCTGTTTCTCCTAAATAATATGCACCCAAACAAAATATCTTCATTAGCCAAAGGAAACAGTGATACTCAGTGAGACCATTACTGTGAATTATTTAAATGAAGGCCTTCACACTTCAGCTTGGGGTTCTTTGTTGACCTGACCCTCTGAAACATTCTTCAATGCTTTTTTTTGTGTGTTAATGCCTCATAGTGACAATTGAACTTAAGCTACACAACAATGATGCAGGGGAATCTTCCTAGCAGATATTATATCACAGCACTGGTTCTCTGCTGCTTGCCTTGTGGTAAACTGCACTCATCCCACAATCTGATTCCTTTCGTTTTTCCTTCAAAGAAACCACTAATTAGTGCTGGATATTGTACCCCTCTGAGCCAATTACCCATCAACACTCTTGCTAAATAGAAAGAGAAAAAGAAATCTTATGACCATTATCACGAAGTGGAACTTTCAGAGAACTTTCGAGAGACGCCAGTTTGATCCCAATTATTAAATTGCGCATGAATTCAGCAGTAGTTATGGTATGACACGCGCTACAGTGGCTGTTACATAAATTACTGTAATAAATCTAGTTTAAGAGGACTTTCTACTTGGATAGCTCAGGATAAAAGAGGAGGGCTAGGCTGTCTTAAAGGGGAATTCCACCCATTTTCTTTTTTTTTTCCTGAGAGGGGTCTGAAAGAGAAATCATTAACTTGGTGAAATACATCTTGCTGATGTCATCAGATGTATTTCACCATGTTAATGATTTTTTTCAGACCTCAATTTTTAGGAAATACAGAATTGGGAACCTTTTTTATCATGTCCACACAACACCTCTAAGGTATATTAATGGCATATTAAAAAGTTGAAAATGGGTGGAGTTCCCCTTTAACGGCCGGAGGACAAAGGCGTGCTTGAGAAAGTAATCTGATTACATTTGTTCTCACTGAAGCAAGCTTCAGGCCGTACTACTGTTAATACATTAACAGCTATATGCTGTTCCCCACACCGAACTCGTACAACGCAAAGATTAATTGATTCCATTTTTTATCCATCTTTTGATCTGAACGTATCGTTTGCGATTGTCGTTTTGTCGCGTTTCATTTCATACATCTATGACTTGTGACCTGGATATTTTTTGCACAGAGGGTTAGATGGCAGGATGGTCAAGAGACACCATGAACACAATGACGTTATCATACATCCGATTTCAGAGATCTGGCGACTCAAAATGAGGGATTCAAATGTGAAAGCCGTGGCATAGACACGTAGGCTACACATAGTCCTCGCGGTGTGTTCAAATAAAAACCTTTCAGTTGTAATACTAACTTTGGCTTTAGATGAAAATGTTACCTAATAGAATTAACCTTTTAAGGAGGACTTTAGAAAGATAACTAATACCCCACCCGTGAGACAGATCATGCAAAGAGAAAGCTAAGTTTTCCAGGTGAGAGAGCAGGTTTATTTGGAATGCACGGACAGCCATATCTCAAGTCTCTGTCTCTGTCTCTCTCTCTCTCTCTCTCTCTCTCTCTCTCTCTCTCTCTCTCTCTCTCAGCATTTTTAACACAGCATTTATCACAAAGAGCTGCCGTCAGCTCTTTGTGATTGTGTCGTCAGCACAAAGATGATGTAAGAATATTCTGGATGGAACTGGGTCCTACGAGAGGGCCTGGAAGGTCGTGGCCTGCAGCGCAACCTGGGATACTAGTTTCCTACCACACAATCTGAAAGCGCTTATCCGCTTCTCTGGCGACAGAAATAATTTCACACATGCGTAGTGGCAGCAACAAGGTTACAATATTGTGGTCACAACCAGCCGGGAGATGAACATTTCATGAAATGTCAACCAATGGTTTTCATTGAAGAATGCATAATACAAAGACAGCATCTTTAAGTTAAGGGTTACATCATGGTTACATCAAATGATGGCATTTGTAAAAGGAAAAAAAAAAATCAAACAATAACCTCAAAATACCCCAAAACATCAGCGGCTCCATGGATCAACCTTTTAGCAATTAATCTGTAGCTATATGCCGCTTGAATCAAGATTAGAACAGTTTCAGATGTACTACTACTGGCATTACAAGAACTCATTACAGATATATCCGTGCCGGGGCGGCAGCTGTTCAATCATGGCACATTGGAATCGAATCGTCGGTTATATTTCCGTTCATGAGTCCGGCGTTATTATTTCACCAGCTGTATAACAGCGGCCCGGACCTGAAAGTACAGCCGAACAAGACTGCTTAACTTATTAAACTCGGCCGCAAAATTGGAGGGACATGATTTTTCATTGGGTCTTTTTGGCGAGGAAATGACTCGCTGTGGGTATATATACGACAGGGAAGGGAAATGGCACTAATATTAAGCCTAAAATATGATCCGTTCCGTAGAATAACAGCCACTTTACGCGTGTGAAACAAACGTGTCGGGGTGCTGCGCGCCGGCATGTATTCAGAAACGAACCGCCGGCTTTTTTTTTCTTCCACCAAACCCATAATTGAACGGCGTTTAGCCGGGTGTTTTGATATAGCGGCCGCCATCCGCACAGAGCGCTCCTATTACCCAGCCAGCGAGGAATCTTTGACCCCAATTACTCTTACATGCTCTTAATTGACTCCCTCCGTGCTGAGAATGAAACAACGGAGACGCGGCGGTGGAAGAGGGTGAGGATCTACCAGTTGTGTCGCTTCCTTTCACATTTCACGCAGACATCTGCAGACGTACGTGCACACACGCAGGCACTCACGCGCACGCGCACCTTCTCCTCGCCGGAGCTCAAACGATGAGTGTCACGCTTTTAATTTGCTCCTCTTTTGCGAGAGAGACAGAGAGAGAGAAGAGGCGAGATTGGAGGGCGTTCGCTGGGGGAAATCGACGGGGAAAATGGGCTGGGTGAAAATGGGGGGCTGGAAAGTGCTGAGTGTGAAAGGAGGGGGTGGGGTGGTGGCGGGGGTTGTGGGGTGTGGGGGGGCCATGACGGGCGGATAGAGTGGGTCCTCTTGGGCACAGACCGCCGAGGAAACATTGGAATGAGAACAGTCTGGACAATGTTCTTAGCTTTCTCCTCCGAAGGAGGGAGGCTCTGGAGACAAGACGCCGCAATCTCAGGGCCGGATCTAGAGGGGGGCCAGGGTGGGCAGGGCAGGGCCCACCCAAATGTGCATCCTGTATGCCCAGTTGCCCACCCAATGAAAGGTAGTATCAGTGGTTTACATCAGTGGTCCGGGGAACAGCAGTAGTCCTTGAGGGAGGTTTGGAAAGTTGGTTAACCAGATGTAACTCTTTGAGAGCGTAAAAATGAAACCAAATGGACCCTTGCGGGTCCATTTGGTTTCATTTTTACGCTCTCAAGAGTTAAAATATTCATCAACAGAATTAGCCCCAAGTCTACACAACTAGAGAATGTGGAAGATTAATGCTCATTTTGATCTGTATGTTTGACTGTTTTGTTTCTCAAATCCAGTCTGGTATTGTGGACAAAATCAAAAGAAATCTTTAGTTTTGGGGTCTGTGGGGCTAAAATGTCATCAAATGGTGTTCCTCCGTGGCTCAAATGCCGAATAAATAGTGGGCCCTGGTGTCAAAAAGATTGAAAACCACTGCTACATAATTATGAAAAACTTTGGAGTTGCCCACCCTGCCATTCTTCGTGCCCACCCTAGTAGGGCTGGCTAAATCCGGCCCTGGGCAATCTGCACTCTGGTATTATGG
>CM076979.1:3637390-3786665 GCA_039105355.1 Benthosema pterotum
TTATTGGAAGGAATGTGAACTCGCTGAGTACAGCCAGGTTTGATGTGAGAAATGTTTGAGTATAGAGGCGTCCCCACCATGTTTTGACGGATGCAAGCTTTGAGAAATCGGCATATGTCACCGTACCATACCAAACACCCCTTGGTTAGCCTGAGATACAGTCTGATTTGCTACGTTTTGTGCATCTGAAATGTCATCTTGCAAATCTGTCTGGACAGGAGCATATCCCCACAGGTAGGCTGGGCATATGATGGTTGCAATGCAGCCGAGGATTCTGATTGGTTTGTTTTGTTTGAGGAAAAAGAAAAAACCAGCAGGCTCTGGCCAGACTGATTTGCAAAGTGACATTTCAGATCGGTGGAATGCTGCAGCGAGTCGGGCTGGAACCCCCAGGCTACCCCTTGGGGTTAAAAACAGAGATGCATGTCATCACAGACATGCTTTAGTCAGCACATTTGGTACGTGCTATGGCCGTGTTATGCAGCCCACACATTGCAGGTCACATATTATGGTAATTATGAAAATTGCTCAACATATGCAGTTTCTACATGCCGGGGACCTTGACTCAACATTTCTAACATTACACCTTTGTGGTGAACCTTTTTGAGTTTAAAGTTCAGAGCTCTACAGACCGGAAACTTGACTAGCCAATTAATGGCTAGTATTTCATTTCCCCCAATACCGTAGAATAGCAAATAGTAGCCCAGGCTGCTATTATGCTAAATCCATTTGGACCCCGGCACTGTTATTTGGTAGTGGGCGGTATAAAACTATCGGTAGCCTACTATTTTTCATTTAGGATTGGATGGAATCCGCTGCAAGAGCATGTACATTTCTCTTATGGGGGTCACTGGCATATCCCTTCAAATGGGGGATAATATATTGTCTATTTGAGGTTCCTTGATATAAAAGTCACCCTCCCTCCAATTCTTTCAGTGCACCCTAGTAGGGCTGACTAAAACCGGCCCTGCGTGGGTATGTCCTTGAAAAGTAAAAGTTGGCGAACTTTCCGATGCTTTGAGGAAATAGTCGAGGGATCCCGTGAGTTGGAAGGGTTATTCTGCGGGCATAACAGAGCCTATGTGCAGGGGGAAGCATGCTGAGCACCGCAACTCCACAGCCTTTTTCCCCACTCTGGCTACAAAGGCTACCAGGCTCATCATCCAAGACAAGGCTGTCAACCACTTGTAGCTTTCCCAGCATCAAACGGAACAGGGGGCCCGTTAGTCCGCCGTAATGACAGACCTCCTCCAGGTTTTCAAAGGTTTTTTTGAGAGATGATGGAGGAGGGAAGCATGCACCATTTAGTTGCATCATTTGTTATGTTGCACGCATGCCAAAGCAGCAGCACCGGCGTACACAGGGCTAATAGCGCAGCTAGTCGCGAGTACATGCCGCCTCGCGTTTGAACCGTGAGGTTGTACAGAGATTTTGGGTTGTAATTGCAGTATGTATCCGTGTGGTTGAAAGGACTCAGGGCTTTAATTACCCTCAGCTGCATTCCTCAGCAACCCTCCCCTACTCCGGTAGTGGTTTACCTTGTTTAAACCCAACATTTCTGTTGTTCACCTGGGTCATTAAAAGGCCACGTCAAATGACAGTCATCATAGGCATCGAACAGTCCATATTACCACTGTAATCGTTGTCATCCTTGGCAATAAGCATAACCATAAACAGGAAGGAAATTACACATGTTAAGATGGTTAAATGGCATCCGATTCCCAGGTATTATACGCTGCAAAGACTAAGACAAAGTCTGCTTGCAGCAGCAGCCCGATAATAACCATATATGGCCCAGAACAGCCAAGAATTTCAACACAGCAAACCCCTTGTTTTTTTTCCCCCAAACGTCACTTTGGCTAGACAAGGTACAGTGAGAGACACTGTCTGGCTACAGCACACTTTAAGTTAGTTTTTCTTGTCACACATTGAGAATAGAGTTGTCCTTCCCGATAGCTGTAGCACCCATTACTTGACGTGAAGTGAGGGGTGCTCTTTTCACTGTGACATGAAATAGACACAAGGTCTATTTCAGGGGTTTTCAACCTTTTTCATACCAGGGCCCACCATTTATTCAGAATTTGAGCCACGGACCACCTTTTGAGGACATTCCAGCCCCACAGACCCCAAAACTAAAGATTTCTTTTGCTTTTGTCCACAATTCCAGCCTGGATTTGGGGGAACAAAACAGTCAAATTAACATACAGATCAAAATGATCAAAATCTTCTAGTTGTGTAGTCCTGGGCTAATTAAGATGATGAATTTTAACTCTTGAGAGCGTAAAAATGAAACCAAATGGACCCGCAAGGGTCCATTTGGTTTCATTTTTACGTTCTCAAGAGTTACATCTGGTTAACCAACTTAGCTGGGGACCACCTGGAACCCTCTCAGGGACCACTGGTGGTCCCCGGACCACCTGTTGAAAACCACTGGTCTATTTGCACAGACCCTGGGATGTAAAATTCTCCTTCAGTGTCTATGGGAATTTAAAGGGACATTTCATTTGTTTTTGCAAAAACATACGTTAATGACATTTAGCAGATGCAGAACACTTTCCTGTCATTCTTCTTCGTGTATAATGTAGTTTTAGATATTTTGCTTTGCAAAAACCGTTAAATGTCCCTGCAATAATGTCTGTGTAGGACACCAAAATGAACACTGCCGATCTTCAGGCGTGTGCATGCTTTTCCAACATAGCGGAGGACATATTGGAAAGGGTTGGGATAAAGGTTGGCGTGTCCATATGGCCAAATACTGATTTGACTGATACTAGAAAAAGATATACTTTTTAAACATGTTTTCGTGAACCGAAATGGCATCTTCCTATAACTCAGATTTTGGGTTGCAGTATAGTTCCAGACTACTCTATAGTATCCCTGAAACTGTGCAGTAGATGTCTGGCAAGGTGAGAGTATTGACAGAGTGCCAAGCTCTGACAGGATGTCACTGGGGATTTATTGCTCTCTGCTTCAAAGAGGATACAGACTTCACCTAAATGTCTGAACTATCACTGTATCATATGGTTCCATTTGTCAGGGAGGATCCCACTGATCTGCTCCTTTTTATGGTCAGTGGGGATACGTTTTATCCGTGGTTCAGTCGCAATGAATGAAGTACATCAGACTGATGAAACATGGTATAGCTTATACTGTACCAGGGAAGTTATAAAAGTTTGAATGCATACTTAATCGGCCCGCATAGATTCTCTATGCATAATATAGTGATATTGGAGATTTTTTTGAGGAATGTTATTGTCTTTCTCTCAATCCCCTGCGGTGCTGTATGTACCATACGGTAAAGCAATCCACAAACCTGTTTGAAGATGTTCAGAGAGAGCCCTGAACCTCTTCCATTACGACTTATCATTACGTACCATTGCATGATAGACTCAGGATCTGACATGCATTTTGATGGTCAAGATTACATTTATCCCATAGGCGAGCTCTACTAGTCCATGGCAAAAAAAAATGTCAGCACTTCCACACCAAAACACATTGGGCATCAACAGTGTTGGGAATATTACTTTACCTTGTTAATATATTACTTATTAATTATTACCTTCATTTTAAAGCAATATATTATATTACAATATTACTGTCTGCGCAAGTGTAATATATTAATATTACTATTACATATTACTTTGATTTTTTTTCTTTTTACAAAATATTACAAAATTAAATATTTAGTGTCCCCATTAACCAAATAATGCGTAGGCCAGTGGCATACCTACAATAAAGCAAGTGCACTTGGCTATCTGGCCAAATTCATATGAAATCAACTTGAAAAAATGTCACTCCTGAATGGATAATTTGTTGACAACTGATAGAAAATAAGTAATTATTTAATCATGCAGTTGTCAAGATAATTTCACAAGAACATTTTCAATAAGACAGATTGACAGAAAGTAATATTGAAAGTAATGCAGTAATGCAGAAAGAAAAGTATAATATATTAGATTGTTTTTTTAAGTAATATATTTATATTACAAGTTACTGCATTTTGGTAATATATTATGTAATATATTAAGTTACGTACTGCACATGTCCCAACACTGGCCATCAATCTATTTTGACCCCTGTGACATCATATATACTGTACTGTTTTTGTCATAGGTGCTGGTGCCCCCTACTCTACATTTCACCCCCGTCTGCTCCCATGGTTTGCAGACTTTACTTGTAATCCCAGAGGTAATTTATTCCTCCTCCTCTCCTGCCCTCCATTCTGCCAATCTCCAATCACTTAGGTCAAAAATCCTGTGTGAGTGATTGGAGATGGTGGTGCTGCCTGGGTTTTATAAAGTCATGTAGTGTGTGCTGGATGAAACAATATGGCCTGATGATCCTGTAGTGTGTGGCTTGATGTGATGTGTGTAAAAAAAATACCCACATAAATAAAAAATAAATAAAAAATAAAGGGAGGATTCCAGGTGGCCCACAGGCTATGATGGAAAGTTGTTTAACCAGATGTAACTCTTTGAGAGCGCAATCATGAAACCAAATGGACCCTTGCGGGTCCATTTGGTTTCATGTTTACACTCTCAAGAGTTAAAATATTAATCATCTGAATTAGCCCAAGTCTACACAACTAGAAGGTTAATGGTTTATTTGACTAAAATCCAGCCTGGATTGTGGACAAAAGAAATTGTGGGCAAAGGAAATCTTTAGTTTTGGTGTCTGGGGTATTTTATCAAATGTTGTTGTCCGTGGCTCAAGTTCTGAAAAAAATATATAAATAAAAATATTGGGCCCTGGTATGAAAAGGGTTGAAAACCTATCGTGTGGCTTGATGTGATGTGTGTAAAAATAAAATAAAATAAAATAAATGAATAAATAAAGACCTGTGGCAATGCAAACTGAGGGAGGGGAGAGGGACTTCAGGGGTAAAGTTTCTGTTTTTTGTCCCCATCTATGATAAACATCAAGTACAATATCACAGGGATCATGATGTGTTTTGGTGTGGAATTTCCCTTTAGCACTAACAATCTTTCCAATGTTTTTACATTTACATCTACATATACTGTATGTACAAATCAAACCCTGACTGTGCCATGTCATCCAACAGATTATGGGGTTTGACCGGGTCCTGACACAGCTTGTCCTCTGATCAACGGAACAAGACAATAACAGGGATTCCACACTTTTCGTCGGATGGTTATACTTGATCTCGCCTTCAGGACAGGTGCAACCGCCGAACTCAAAACAACACTTCAACCACCTGCGGGTACAGGTAAGAGGAAAAAACGATAAACATTGACGATACCATCAGTGCCGTGAAGGCATTCAAAGCAAAACATGTCAATCTACATTTCACCATGAGAAACCTTGCCAATTTCCATTCCTTTGTTTTGGAGTGTAGTGTGTTGCTCTTCTTTTCGTGTTTACTTCGCTCTCAGAAACATACTGAATCTAAAGTGCTGTGCTGTGCTGTGTATTTTGTAATTTTTCAAATTTTGTACATGTTCAAGAGGTGATAGTAATTCATAAGGTCCCCTTTTTGTGTGTTTTTCATGTGCAGTGATGTCTTCCTTTTGAATTTCAATTTTCTTCCTGGGGGCTGAAATCTTTCCAAACATGCCAATGAGAAACACTAATATAGTGACATCACAGCCCCTCCCCTAACTCCTCCCCCTTTATCGTGCAGCTACAGCTGTGGGTGTGGCTTCAGTACAGATGAATCTCCACCCACCAGGCAAACCAGGCATACTTAATGAACTGGGGCGGCAGTGGTTCAGGGGTAGAGTCACCGGATGGTAACCACAAGGTTGCCGGTCGATCCCGGCTCCCGCATAGTTAGTGTCGAAGTGTCCTTGAGCAAGACACTGAACCCCTAATTGCTCCTGATATGCTATAGTAGGTACCTTGCATGGTTTCCACTGCCATCAGTAGATGATTGTGTGTGAGAATGGGTGAATGTGATGCACAAGCTATGTAAAGCACATTGGATAAAAGGCGCTATATAAACCATTTACCATTTACCAACTGGTGGCGGTGCCCACATGAAAACATTTTAACAAATACAAATACAGTACAAAATCTTCCTACTCATATAACGATAACACCTGATGAACATGTTTTAGGGTGGAAATAAAACATGGCACTTCATCTTAAAGACCAAAACTATCACAAGTTAAGAGTGCTGAAGGTCGACATCGCCAGAAATCTCACAGTATATATTCAGCGGCTTAATAAAAGTGAAAGAAGTGTTAGCCTGCTAATAACATAAAGGCATGAGCAACGCTCGGCCACTTTTCATTTTGTCAAATTAGCTCTCTGGGGGGGTGAAAAAACGTTGAAGACCCCTAGGTTTTAATGAGACCACTCTAACCCCCACCACCACCCCCACCCCCGCTAGTCTGACAGCAACTCGCTAATGATCTGACTGGAACTGTATATATACCCCCAGACCCCCGTCATAACACTGTGTACTTTAATAACTAGCCAGCGTTGTTTTGGAGAGCGAGGTTTATGAGCACACACACCGCTAACCAGATACCGTCTGTCTCCCTGCATGCCGCTCTCACGCAAACACAACAGTGGAAAGCATAATTATTTCAATGCCTGCGCTACGAGGGAGGCAGCCTGTGGATGACTGTATACTCGCAGCATGGGGGCGCTTCGCTTTTGATGTCCCAAATCTGAAAATACGCACTCCTTCCTGGCAGCGCAGCAGGCCTGGCCAGGTTGCCAGGTTTCGTGAGCGAAACGAGCGGCGGGGTCTATGCCAACACGGTAGAATTCCAACTTTTTTGGTTAGTTTTCTGACTATGTTAAAAAAGGCCTGCGGAATTCCTATAACTGAAATAAAACGGCAAAATATTTCATGGAAAAGTTTATAAACACTGCATGGCTGCTGAAGTCGGGTCAGAACTTAGCAAACGCAAATGGCCCTTTTAGGCATCTAAAATCTTTCAAAAATGGGCTAAAAATAGTCTAAAAATGTTTGTTTTAGCGGTCCAGGCTTTGCTGACAGCTGCGCTTCTACAGTAATTGCCGCCTAGTGGTGTGTTTGGTTAAAGTTATTATAATATTTATAAATTTAAGAGGAAAACTACATTGGTTACTATAATCTAGCTATAAGCTATGCTGTAAGAAAATAATAATAAACCCCGCTCACCTTTATAATTTACTTATCAAACAGTCAACTATTGCCAACGAAATTGACTAGTGGTTTAACTAGCCAACCAATGAACTAGTCAACTACTTTCTTAAGAAAAAAGGCAATCCACAACTATAAAATTACAAGATCCAAGTTGCTTATAATAAGCAGACATGGCAACACTGAGCCCAATCATGTTAATGATTATTTGCCTCAGTCTTATCCTTTGATTGTGTGCGAACACATGACAAAATCATGCACACGCACTGCACAGACACACAGACGACAAGACGACAGTCAGACCACAGGACAAACAGGTCAGGAACACATTGTGCACCTGTGACCACAATAACCGTCTTATTGCATGTGTATGGTCTCTTTGATATAACAGGCCTGGGGTCTGTGGTTAAAGATGCTGTTTTGTTTGTAGCCTGGCCTAACCTGCCAAACTTATACGGGCCGCACTATACTGTATTTCTGCTCGATGAACAACTTTCTGAACATCAATTTATGCACGTTCAATTTCCTTCAAGAATGAACCTTCCAGGCAAAACCCCAGACGCTAAAACACACCTTAATCAGGGGAGGATTATCCCAGGGGCCCCTGAGCTAGAGGGGGCCCTGAACTTGAGTGTCTGCATGACCGCTAAGAGGCTCAAGCTACCAAAAAGGGGTAAACAGTTAATAACAGTGCTGCACACTGTTATTAACATGGGGCTTATATATGTTTGTGTCAATAACATAACCCCCAAAAGTCCTAAACCATACATGACACAGTAAATTTGCATTTATTTGACTTATTTGTTTCTGGCTGTAAGCAATCCCTTTCTGTAAATCCTGCTGAAATGCAGGTGAATATCGTAGACCTACATGTCATAATTTATATGCATGTTCAGACATTATGCACTGTGATGCGAAGAAAAAAAACTCCAGTGTAGGCTGGGAGTGGCCCAGGAGCCCATAATTACCTATTTAATTTTAACTCTATTTCCAGTTATTTTGTGAAAACACTCCTTGATGGCTGTTCCCCCTACCCCAAAATAAGCTTAGAATGGGGCTAACGGGTGTTCACCTATATACATCACTCCAAAATGTTATTTTTTTTTTTTTTTTTGCTATATATTCTCTCCGCCATGTCAGTAGTGTGTTAACACTCTCACACTTTCACTTTTGGTTCAGCAGTGATTCAGCTGTCTCAAAAGGCGGGGGCGTGGAACATGGTTTATGGCTGAACCACTGCTGAAACGAAAGTGTGAGTGTCAACACACTACTGACTCGTTGATATTGATCAAAACATTGATAGGTGTATCAGGTCATTTATATTCGGACAACGTGTTCAAACATTGCCATACAGTAGGCTATTATGCAGAATGCTGCTGCTGCGTAGCCAGGCATGGTGGTGGGGGGTGGATTCCACAGATGTTGCATTTCGCTTTTCCTGTGTCGTATTTTTTTCCCACGTTCCCACAGTGTGTGCGGCTGTGTGATTCCACAACGGGGTGGAATCACCCATGAGGCATGCCAGGGATTCCCCACCCAGGCCAGGATGGGGCGGATGGGGATCCCATGGGCTGGAATGCATGGGTAGAACCATCCTCCCGGGGAGGGATTCCACCGTGGCCTCAAGAGTGTGGTTGGTTCACAACACTCTGAGGCTTCCTGTCCCGTAGGGAATCTCTCTCTCTCTCTCTCTCTCTCTCTCTCTCTCTCTCTCTCTCTCTCTCTCTCTCTCTCTCTCTCTCTCTCTCTCTCTCTCTCTCTCTCTCTCTCTCTCTCTCTCTCTCTCTCTCTCTCTCTCTCTCTCTCGTCTGTCTGTCTCTCCCCTCATTTGGTGGTAATGTTTATTTCCACAGTGTTGCCAACTGCCAAAATGCAAAATGCACTAGAATGCGTTAGAGCAGTGATTTTCAACCATTTTCATACCAGGGCCCACTATTTATTCTGCATTTTAGCCGCAAAGGACCAACATTTGATGTTGAATAGCAATTCTTCTACATTTTCTACATGTGTAGATTCTTGAAAATTGTAATGTCATTTAACTCTTGGGAGCGTAAAATATAACACTATGAACCTGTAAGGGTCCATTTGGTTTCATTTTTTACAATCTCAAGAGTTAGAAATCTATAAGGGTCCATTTGGTTACCAATGGTCCTTTCTAGGAAGGAAGAAGAACTCTATCATAGGAGGAAAAATAGTGAAAATGAGGGTTTTATCTCTGGTGCCTGTCAATCAATTTCGCCCCAACTCACTAGCAAAAAAATCACTAGATTCTACGCCAGGAATTATTCATTAATGTTGGCACTAGGGGGGTCTGGAAAACAGCTAAATATAGTGACAAATGCGCCAGGTTGGCAACACTGGGTTGGTTCACTCCACTCCAACAAGGCTTCTTGTCCCATAGGGAATCTCTGTCTGTCTCTCTCTCCCCTCATTGGTGGTAATGTTTATTTCCCCAGACTTAAGGAAGGATCCTCCCATGCTCAAACTGTTCCCAATGAAGAAAAGTAACCCAGCGTATCCGAATCTGGCAGAGCTGTGGTTCTTATAGCACGACTGATGGATCGTGCACTAGCCAGACAACTATTCCACAATCTATGGATGCTATATAGAGTCTGGAAAACTACAGCTGCCATGAGCTGAGTATCTGAAATGGCATATGCTGTTTAGTTTAGAAGTCGATCAATCATGGAGCCACGCTCACAGAGTTGTGGTGCCGTTGGAAACACAACTGCAACAGAAGCAAGCAGAGCAGTAGGACGGTGCGAGCGCGCGGGATATTCATGTTGTTTTCGCAAAACATGAAGCAAAGCATAGTGGATGATATTGACAACAATACATGATGTGCAAACATGGACAGTAGTTACAACAACCGGCACGTTGTTTATGTTCAACTAGGACAGTGGTCGGCAACCCAAGATGTTGAAAGAGCCATTTTCAACCAAAAATTAAATTCAAAATCTGTCTGGAGCCGCAAAAAATTGTTTTTTTCTGAGAGTGTACAAATGTGAACCAAATGGACCCTGGCGGGTCCATTTGGTTCCATTTGTACACTCTCAGAAAAAGGTCCTAAAAGAAAAACCCTAAAAGAAAACATGGTGAAACACAACTTGATGACGTCATCAAGCTGTGTTTCACCATGTTAATGATTTTTTTTCAGACCTCCTTTTCTAGGAAACACATCATTTTTATCATGTCCACACAACATCTCAAAGATATATTAATGATATAGTAAGCTGTTGAAAATGGGTGGTTCAGATTAAAGCTTGATCTCTGATATGTGCTGGGCTGGCCAACAAGCACTATGTTAACTGTCAGACAGCGCATGGTGTGTTGGTGCTGTCAGTGACTGAAATGTTTATATTATGTTGGCGGATCACCCCAGTGTGTATGTAATAATGCTACAGCCAGGGAGCCACTAGGGCTGTGTTCTAGAGCCGCATGCGGCTCCTGAGCCGCAGGTTGCTGACCCCTGAACTAGGACTTAGTTTGGTGGTCGAACCAAGTGAGGGGATGTGTTGAATCACAAAATGTGCATTCATGGCTTCTGTTGGTCCAGACGGTTAGATGAAGGGGTGGCAGTGGCTCAGGGGTACAGTCACCGGACGGTAACTGCAATGTTGTTCGTTTGAACCTGTGGTCCCCCAGAGTTAGTGTCGATGTGTCCAACGATGCTTCCTGTCCCATAGGGAATCTCTGTCTGTCTCTCTCTCCCCTCATTGGTGCTAATGTTTATTTCCTCAGACCTTAAGGAAGGAGCCTCCCATGCTCAAACTGTTCCCAATGAAGAAAAGTAACCCAGCATATCCGAATCTGGCAGAGCTGTGGTTCTTATAGCACGACTGATGGATCGTGCACTAGCCAGACAACTATTCCACAATCTATGGATGCTATATAGAGTCTGGAAAACTACAGCTGCCATGAGCTGAGTATCTGAAATGGCATATGCTGTTTAGTTTAGAAGTCGATCAATCATGGAGCCACGCTCACAGAGTTGTGGTGCCGTTGGAAACACAACTGCAACAGAAGCAAGCAGAGCAGTAGGACGGTGCGAGCGCGCGGGATATTCATGTTGTTTTCGCAAAACATGAAGCAAAGCATAGTGGATGATATTGACAACAATACATGATGCGCAAACATAATGGACAGTAGTTACAACAACCGGCACGTTGTTTATGTTCAACTAGGACAGTGGTCGGCAACCCAAGATGTTGAAAGAGCCATTTTCAACCAAAAATTAAATTCAAAATCTCTCTGGAGCCGCAAAAAATTGTTTTTTTCTGAGAGTGTACAAATGTGAACCAAATGGACCCTGGCGGGTCCATTTGGTTCCATTTGTACACTCTCAGAAAAAGGTCCTAAAAGAAAAACCCTAAAAGAAAACATGGTGAAACACAACTTGATGATGTCATCAAGCTGTGTTTCACCATGTTAATGATTTTTTTCAGACCTCCTTTTCTAGGAAACACATCATTTTTATCATGTCCACACAACATCTCTAAGATATATTAATGATATAGTAAGATGTTGAAAATGGGTGGTTCAGATTAAAGCTTGATCTCTGATATGTGCTGGGCTGGCCAACAAGCGCTATGTTAACTGCCAGACAGCGCATGGTGTGTTGGTGCTGTCAGTGACTGAAATGTTTATATTATGTTGGCAGATCACCCCAGTGTGTATGTAATAATGTTACATCCAGGGAGCCACTAGGGCTGTGTTCTAGAGCCGCATGCGGCTCCTGAGCCGCAGGTTGCTGACCCCTGAACTAGGACTTAGTTTGGTGGTCGAACCAAGTGAGGGGATGTGTTGAATCACAAAATGTGCATTCATGGCTTCTGTTGGTCCAGACGGTTAGATGAAGGGGTGGCAGTGGCTCAGGGGTACAGTCACCGGACGGTAACTGCAATGTTGTTCGTTTGAACCTGTGGTCCCCCAGAGTTAGTGTCGATGTGTCCAACGATGCTTCCTGTCCCATAGGGAATCTCTGTCTGTCTCTCTCTCCCCTCATTGGTGGTAATGTTTATTTCCCCAGACCTTAAGGAAGGAGCCTCCCATGCTCAAACTGTTCCCAATGAAGAAAAGTAACCCAGCATATCCGAATCTGGCAGAGCTGTGGTTCTTATAGCACGACTGATGGATCGTGCACTAGCCAGACAACTATTCCACAATCTATGGATGCTATATAGAGTCTGGAAAACTACAGCTGCCATGAGCTGAGTATCTGAAATGGCATATGCTGTTTAGTTTAGAAGTCGATCAATCATGGAGCCACGCTCACAGAGTTGTGGTGCCGTTGGAAACACAACTGCAACAGAAGCAAGCAGAGCAGTAGGACGGTGCGAGCGCGCGGGATATTCATGTTGTTTTCGCAAAACATGAAGCAAAGCATAGTGGATGATATTGACAACAATACATGATGTGCAAACATGGACAGTAGTTACAACAACCGGCACGTTGTTTATGTTCAACTAGGACAGTGGTCGGCAACCCAAGATGTTGAAAGAGCCATTTTCAACCAAAAATTAAATTCAAAATCTGTCTGGAGCCGCAAAAAATTGTTTTTTTCTGAGAGTGTACAAATGTGAACCAAATGGACCCTGGCGGGTCCATTTGGTTCCATTTGTACACTCTCAGAAAAAGGTCCTAAAAGAAAAACCCTAAAAGAAAACATGGTGAAACACAACTTGATGACGTCATCAAGCTGTGTTTCACCATGTTAATGATTTTTTTTCAGACCTCCTTTTCTAGGAAACACATCATTTTTATCATGTCCACACAACATCTCTAAGATATATTAATGATATAGTAAGATGTTGAAAATGGGTGGTTCAGATTAAAGCTTGATCTCTGATATGTGCTGGGTTTTGCACTATGTTAACTGCCAGACAGTGCATGGCGTGTTGGTGCTGTCAGTGACTGAAATGTTTATATTATGTTGGCAGATCACCCCAGTGTGTATGTAATAATGCTACATCCAGGGAGCCACTAGGGCTGTGTTCTAGAGCCGCATGCGGCTCCTGAGCCGCAGGTTGCTGACCCCTGAACTAGGACTTAGTTTGGTGGTCGAACCAAGTGAGGGGATGTGTTGAATCACAAAATGTGCATTCATGGCTTCTGTTGGTCCAGACGGTTAGATGAAGGGGTGGCAGTGGCTCAGGGGTACAGTCACCGGACGGTAACTGCAATGTTGTTCGTTTGAACCTGTGGTCCCCCAGAGTTAGTGTCGATGTGTCCAACGATGCTTCCTGTCCCATAGGGAATCTCTGTCTGTCTCTCTCTCCCCTCATTGGTGCTAATGTTTATTTCCTCAAACCTTAAGGAAGGAGCCTCCCATGCATGCTCAAACTGTTCCCAATGAAGAAAAGTAACCCAGCATATCCGAATCTGGCAGAGCTGTGGTTCTTATAGCACGACTGATGGATCGTGCACTAGCCAGACAACTATTCCACAATCTATGGATGCTATATAGAGTCTGGAAAACTACAGCTGCCATGAGCTGAGTATCTGAAATGGCATATGCTGTTTAGTTTAGAAGTCGATCAATCATGGAGCCACGCTCACAGAGTTGTGGTGCCGTTGGAAACACAACTGCAACAGAAGCAAGCAGAGCAGTAGGACGGTGCGAGCGCGCGGGATATTCATGTTGTTTTCGCAAAACATGAAGCAAAGCATAGTGGATGATATTGACAACAATACATGATGCGCAAACATAATGGACAGTAGTTACAACAACCGGCACGTTGTTTATGTTCAACTAGGACAGTGGTCGGCAACCCAAGATGTTGAAAGAGCCATTTTCAACCAAAAATTAAATTCAAAATCTCTCTGGAGCCGCAAAAAATTGTTTTTTTCTGAGAGTGTACAAATGTGAACCAAATGGACCCTGGCGGGTCCATTTGGTTCCATTTGTACACTCTCAGAAAAAGGTCCTAAAAGAAAAACCCTAAAAGAAAACATGGTGAAACACAACTTGATGACGTCATCAAGCTGTGTTTCACCATGTTAATGATTTTTTTTCAGACCTCCTTTTCTAGGAAACACATCATTTTTTGTCCACACAACATCTCTAAGATATATTAATGATATAGTAAGCTGTTGAAAATGGGTGGTTCAGATTAAAGCTTGATCTCTGATATGTGCTGGGCTGGCCACTATGTTAACTGTCAGACAGCGCATGGTGTGTTGGTGCTGTCAGTGACTGAAATGTTTATATTATGTTGGCAGATCACCCCAGTGTGTATGTAATAATGTTACATCCAGGGAGCCACTAGGGCTGTGTTCTAGAGCCGCATGCGGCTCCTGAGCCGCAGGTTGCTGACCCCTGAACTAGGACTTAGTTTGGTGGTCGAACCAAGTGAGGGGATGTGTTGAATCACAAAATGTGCATTCATGGCTTCTGTTGGTCCAGACGGTTAGATGAAGGGGTGGCAGTGGCTCAGGGGTACAGTCACCGGACGGTAACTGCAATGTTGTTCGTTTGAACCTGTGGTCCCCCAGAGTTAGTGTCGATGTGTCCAACGATGCTTCCTGTCCCATAGGGAATCTCTGTCTGTCTCTCTCTCCCCTCATTGGTGGTAATGTTTATTTCCCCAGACTTAAGGAAGGATCCTCCCATGCTCAAACTGTTCCCAATGAAGAAAAGTAACCCAGCGTATCCGAATCTGGCAGAGCTGTGGTTCTTATAGCACGACTGATGGATCGTGCACTAGCCAGACAACTATTCCACAATCTATGGATGCTATATAGAGTCTGGAAAACTACAGCTGCCATGAGCTGAGTATCTGAAATGGCATATGCTGTTTAGTTTAGAAGTCGATCAATCATGGAGCCACGCTCACAGAGTTGTGGTGCCGTTGGAAACACAACTGCAACAGAAGCAAGCAGAGCAGTAGGACGGTGCGAGCGCGCGGGATATTCATGTTGTTTTCGCAAAACATGAAGCAAAGCATAGTGGATGATATTGACAACAATACATGATGTGCAAACATGGACAGTAGTTACAACAACCGGCACGTTGTTTATGTTCAACTAGGACAGTGGTCGGCAACCCAAGATGTTGAAAGAGCCATTTTCAACCAAAAATTAAATTCAAAATCTGTCTGGAGCCGCAAAAAATTGTTTTTTTCTGAGAGTGTACAAATGTGAACCAAATGGACCCTGGCGGGTCCATTTGGTTCCATTTGTACACTCTCAGAAAAAGGTCCTAAAAGAAAAACCCTAAAAGAAAACATGGTGAAACACAACTTGATGACGTCATCAAGCTGTGTTTCACCATGTTAATGATTTTTTTTCAGACCTCCTTTTCTAGGAAACACATCATTTTTATCATGTCCACACAACATCTCTAAGATATATTAATGATATAGTAAGATGTTGAAAATGGGTGGTTCAGATTAAAGCTTGATCTCTGATATGTGCTGGGTTTTGCACTATGTTAACTGCCAGACAGTGCATGGCGTGTTGGGTGCTGTCAGTGACTGAAATGTTTATATTATGTTGGCAGATCACCCCAGTGTGTATGTAATAATGCTACAGCCAGGGAGCCACTAGGGCTGTGTTCTAGAGCCGCATGCGGCTCCTGAGCCGCAGGTTGCTTATGTTCAACTATAAGGACTTAGTTTGGTGGTCGAACCAAGTGAGGGGATGTGTTGAATCACAAAATGTGCATTCATGGCTTCTGTTGGTCCAGACGGTTAGATGAAGGGGTGGCAGTGGCTCAGGGGTACAGTCACCGGACGGTAACTGCAATGTTGTCCGTTTGAACCTGTGGTCCCCCAGAGTTAGTGTCGATGTGTCCCTGAGCAAGACACTGGACCCCTAATTGCTCCAGTATATCTGTCATCAGTGCGTGAATGTGATGACAATAATGCTCATGTGACTTGGATGAATGTACTATATAAATTCTATAATACTGTGTGTGTGTGTGTGTGTGTGTGTGTGTGTGTGTGTGTGTGTGTGTGTGTGTGTGTGTGTGTGTGTGTGTGTGTGTGTGTGTGTTTTGCCGATGGGTTACCATATTCCCATTGTCCTCACATAGACTGAATGCTTGTGCAGGAGATGAATGCAAGCTTGACTGGGTCAAAGTATGCAGGAACGCCGACTGTGTGGCATAAATAAATAACTTCCTGACCTTGACAGCCTCACACATCCATACCGAGACGTCCTATCTGGTTCCACGTTAAACTCACTAACATTGCAGCTGTAGGAAAAGCTTGAATAATCCCTCTTTCGATCTGCAAAGTTTGTATTTCATTAAAAAAATCCAGAAATGTTACTTTATCTTACTTTCACTGCATTTTCAGTGTCAGAGTTGGGAAGCGCTCGTTATCAGTACAGTAACGCCCTGCTGCCATGCGCAAATTCCAAACAGAAGGCACGCCTGGGATGTTGGGTGATAGTCAGCAAGCACTTCCGAATTGCAGCAGCTTGGACTCCTCATGCATTGAAGGAAGCAAATGGACCGTTGCAGGTCCATTTGGTGTCATGTTTACACTATCAAGAGATAAAATATTCATCATCTGAATTAGCCGAAGTCTACACAGCTAGAGAATGTAGAAGATTAATGGCCATTTTGGTCTATGTTTAGCTGTTTTGTTTCCCAAATCCATCCTGGATTTGGGAAACAAATCCAGGAAGCAAAATAATTTGGGGTCTGTGGGGCTAAAATGTCATCAAATGGCTCAAAGCCTGAATAAATAGTGGGCAATAGGTTCAAAAAGGTTGAAAATCATTGCGTTAGCACCAGTGTTGTTTTTGTCGACTAAGACTAAGACTAAAGACTAAGTCGACTAAGGTTTTTGATATTTAGTCGACTAAGACTAGACTAACAAAAATGAATTTCAGAAGACTAATTGGGACTAAAAGATGTGTTTTCAAAAGACTAAGACTAAGACGAAGACTAAATCATAACCTAAGACTAATGGAAATAGGAAACATTTTTAACTTCTTTTTATCGTTCTTTTTAAGTATGTGAACATATCTGCAGTATAGATTGCATAAGTTTTCAGAAAAGGAACTTACAAATGCAGTAATTGTATACAAAGAAATAAAACGAGACATACTTCATACTAAAAACTATACATCTGTATAACATAATTATATAAACCTACAATGCATTTGTGATGGAGTCTCCCGTCGATCCGACGGATGAGTAGACAAGCAGTTATTTCCTTTTAGCGTGGCTCCTCATGTGGGAGCGCAGCCCTATCCCTGGGACACACAGTCTTCCACAAATGCTGCAGGGAGTTTTGTCCGGTGTTGAAGTGAGAGGTTCGCGTTTCCTGCGGTCTCTCTTGTCTTGGATGGATTTTGTCCTTGCCAGTTCGAAGGCCTCAATGCCTTGGGTGACCTGGTGCCGCCACCTTCCTCTATCAATAGCTGCATCTTCCCAGCTTGCTGCATCAATTTTGCAGCTCCTGAGGTTGGCCTTCAAGGTGTCCCTGAAGCGGAGGAGGGGTCTTCCCACGCCACGCTGTCCCTCCTTCAATTGACCGTAGAGCAGCATCTTTGGGATGCGGTTATCCGGCATACGGACAACATGGCCTGCCCACCGGAGCTGGGCCTTGATGACCAGGCTTTCAACACTAGGTAGATCGCACTTCTGCAGGACCTCGAGGTTTGACACTTTGTCTTGCCACTTGATGTTACATATTGAACGCAGGCACCTCTGGTGGAACCGTTCTAGGTGCTGGATGTGACGACGGTAGGCTGTCCAGGTTTCACAGCCGTAGAGCAGTGCGCTCAACACCACTGCTCTGTAGACAGAGATTTTTGTGTGCAACTTTATGCCACGGTTCTGCCACAGCCTTTTTGTTAGACCACCAAAGGATGAGCTGGCTTTGGAGATGCGCAGATCTCCAAAATCGATGTTAATATTTCGTCGACTAAGACTAGACTAAAGAAATGAGTTTCAGAAGACTAAATGGGACTAAAAGACTAAATGTGTGTTACTCAAAAGACTAAGACTAAGACAAAATATTCTCAAACAAACAACACTGGTTAGATAATTGGCACTGTGTGAGGGAAACATAAGAGTTACAAAAACATGTGGTTGAAAAATAAATAATTAAACACCTCTTTCTCCACATGAGTGCTATTATTTTCTTAGTGGCCTATTAAAGAAAAATAAACCTAATACTTAGTCTCCGGCGCATCACCGTACTTACATTTCAGAATGCTTTCTAATGTATTCCGCATCGTCAGGCTACTGATGAGTAGCGGCAGGGGCGGATGTAACATTTCTCAATTGAGGGGGCAGAAGAAAATGGTAAGGGGGCGGCTTCATCACCCGTGTCGCTTCGCGCCACGGGCGATGAAGCCGCCCCATACCATTTTCAGTAGTGTTTCCAATACTTTTAAATATAAGCACTGACATATCTTGGGTTGTTTTGCATGCCATCATGCTTGGTGGGGCATTTAGGGGGGGCATTGCCCCCCCATTCCTATGCCTAAATCCGCCCCTGGGTAGCGTCGGTCTCGTGGTTGGCGGCGGCGGTGGCGATGGCACTGCCGCGGGTAATGCTTTTTTCCCCCCTTTTTTTCGCCGCAGCCTCTTCAGATGCATAATTGCCACCATTAGTCAGTAAAGTGGCTTCATCTCACGTTAAGCTGGTGGCTATTGTGCAGTGAAATATTTCCCCATCTCCAGGGCCATTATGGGCTCTGGGAGTATAACTACAGCGGCTGCGAGCTACAGTATATACCCCCCCCCCAGACCGCTGCTTTCTCAGTGCGCCGCGGGGCTTCTGTATCCCATTCTGTACTCCTTGTGGTGTGTTAAGCAAGTATGTTATACTGTAGTTATTGACAAATAGCAGATCTTCAAGCTCATAGTTGATAAATCGTGAAAGTGATGCGCAAATCTTTTAATATATTCTTTCAGAGCAAATAATTTTAACTCAACATCTTTGCTTCTGGGGATCCCTAGAACAATTGGGTAACTCCGAAAATTTCGGGGGGACTTGGCATGTAATATTTTGAGCATCGCTGATACAGGAAAAAATAGAATCTCGTGTCAGAAGCTAGAATCTGCTGCCAGAAGCTAGAATGTAGTGTGAGAAACTAGAATGTGGAGTGACAAACCTAGAATCTGGTGTGAGAAACTAGAATGTGGTGTGACAAACCTAGAATCTGGTGTGAGAAACTAGAATGTGGAGTGACAAACCTAGAATCTGGTGTGAGAAACTAGAATGTGGAGTGACAAAACTAGAATCTGGTGTGAGAAACTAGAATGTGGTATGACAAAACTAGAATCTGGTGTGATAAACTAGAATGTGGTGTGAAAAACTAGAACGTAGTGTCAGAAAATAGAAAGTATTTTGGGAAACTAGAATCTGGTATCAGAAGCTAGAATCTGGTGTCAGAAGCTAGAATCTGGTGTCAGAAGCTAGAACCTTATCTCATTTTTCTTGTTTTTCTTCCTCCTCCCTTCAGTTTAGAAAAGACCAAATGAACGTCCGTGTCGTAGTTGCACCTCATGGGCTGAGAGGATTCTCATTGGCTGTTTCCCCTACCCCAACATAAGCTTGGGACTATGAAGTGTTGTTCAAAATCACCTAGTTTTCATTGCTCCAAAATGCATTTTTTTTTTGTTATTTTTCTGAAACACAACAGCTGAAACAAAGGTGAAATTGTGAGTGTCGACATGCTATCAGCATGGTGGAGAGACAATATTAAACAAAAGAAAAAAAAAACATGGATTTTGAATTGATAGGTGAACAACATCCCATAGCTTCATTCTTAGCTTAGGGTGGGGTAGGGAAACGACCAATGAGGAGTTTATTTTTCAGAATAGCAGAATTTATTCAACAGAATAACAACCGGTCCAATTTTTTTTGGGGGAGGAATGAATGCAACTGCAAATAAAAACGAAAGCCTTTTGATGTGGAATTCTCCTTCGGATTCAAAGTCAGTGTTTGAACGTGAGACGAGAGAGAGAGAGAGAGAGAGAGAGAGAGAGAGAGAGAGAGAGAGTCCAAAGGGATTGCAGGTACACTTGCAACCATGAAAAGCAGCAACAACTCAAAGCGCCTTCCTTCCAAAGTGACACTCAAAGAGAGACTCCCTCGCATCCTCTCCCTGTGAAACCGGTAGCCCATTATCATATCAATCTCCCGCTCTTGGACTCTCCAAAGGCTTTCTTTCCAGCGCTTTCCTTTCTGGACCCCCTGCTGGTTCACCCACCAGGACATCGCATCGACTCTGAGCACAGAATGAGGATGCAGCGGATCACCCTCCAGCACCCACCCACCCAAACCTCTGCTCGCGGTTTATTACCGATCCGGAGCGGAGCGGCGGTGCACCTTCGCGCGCCGAAGCGCAGGGTGTCAAGTCGATCCACTGAATCATTCGGCCGCTCAGATCGATGCGACAACCGAGGCGTATTAAGGTGTTCGCGCAAAGGGCTGAGGGATCATTGATCACCTCCCCGGCTCTCTCATCACGACATCGGTCTCCTGGAGAGAGAGGAGGAGGAAGGAGGAATAATCTTGTATTTTTCGATGCAAAGCGATTTCTATACCTCCCGCTGACACCCCCCCACCCCCTTCTCGATCGATTCTACCGGTGCATTCTATATACCATCTCCTGCTGGATGTTGGAATTTGCTCAATAATAATATGAGTTAAGATGCACTGGAAGAAGCGCGTCCACTCGTCAAACGTCTATTACACCATAAAGATGGACGTTTTACCCTATATGGATTTTTTCACCCTCCGTTTTTTGGCAGCCGTAGTGTTACAAAATAGATGTGTTCCCATCTCACATTAAAAGACCTGTCTATCACCCAGGCTTTTACTTACTGATCGATTATTATCACATCTTTGACAGATTTTACAATCTGAACTTGGCAGGCAAAAAAAAAAACGGTGACTTCCTAAGAAAGTCTGGGTCTTGTTTGTGGTCAGATCAAGTCAATCCGCTAGAGCAGTGGTTTTCAACCATTTTCATACCATTTCCATATAATTTAACTTTTGATAGCTCTTGAGAGAACTCTTGAAATCAAATGGTCCCTTACTGGTCCATTTGGTTTCATTACACAATCTCAAGAGTCACAGATCCATTAGAGTCCATTTGGTTACCAATAGTCCTTTCTAGGAAGGAAGTAGGACTCTATCATAGGAGGAAAAATGGTGAAAAACAAAGGTTTTATATCTGCTGCCTGTCGACCAATTTCGCTTCAACTCACCACCAAAAAAAGCACTAGATTTTCTGTGAGGGATTTTTCACTAATTTTGGCGCTGAGGGGGACAAGAAAAAAGGTAAATATAGTGACAAATGCGCCAAGGTGGCAACACAGTTTATAGTCTGGTAAAACGTAGATTGAGGACTCTCGCGCTAATGCATGCAATCTCCAAGAACACATAAGGCAGGTGGAGCCTTGATCCTGGAGACAGGACAATAGCTGGAAGCTTGTTTGAGTCGGGTCAGCGATTTGGCCCAAATCACCGCTGACCCGCCCAAAAAGTGGAGTGTGTTGCAGTTAAGGGTCGAAACACTTTAAAAGAAGGTCGGGGACCACCTGATGACCTCTCCTCCGGGCCCCAAATTAAGGCTTTATATCTAAATACAGATGAATCATTATCGCGTCTTTGATGTACCACACGGGACTAGAATTGTCTTGACACTATAACCTTGGTGTCGCGTCCGAGCAAACGGGAAATTCAATTCCCCTGTCTATGAGATGGAGGTGTGTGTGTGTGTGTGTGTGTGTGTGTGTGTGTGTGGTAGTGAGGGGGGTGACATGACATGTGCAAGAAATAAATAGCCGTGGAAAATCAAGCTGAGGTGTGGAACGACACTGTGTGGTGCAGGTACATACAGAGAGAGACACACACACACACACACACACACACACACACACACACACACACACACACACACACACACACACACACACACACACACACGCACGTGGCATCAGTAACACTGTCCCTCCTGCTGGCTTGTCAAATAATCCATTGAGGCCTGAGCTGTTGCTTAGAAGCTTAGAAGACACGTTTGGAATCCTTTTTTAGAATCCGAAACAGGATGGGGTGAAATCCTTTTTGCGACCACAAACCATTTTTAAAATGGTTTGTGTCTCTAACACGGTCGCGACCTGTTTAGCATTCCTAAAACGGTCGCAAACTTTTTAAAAAAGGGTCGGGGGTTTAGGTTAGGTTCAGGCATAAGTTCTAACGAGGTTCAGTTCAAGGCTAAGGTCAAGTTTAGTTGTGACCGATAAGAAAGGTTGCGACGGTTTACAAATGGTTTTGGGGAAAAGGTTGATCGTTGGTAAAGCGATTTGCGATGGTTTGGGAAAGATGCCAGGGTCGCCGGCCTATATAAAGACGACCCTTTTATAGATTTAAAAACGGTCACAACCGAGGTCATGGTCGCAAAATAATCAAATCTGAACAGTTTTCAGAAAGTGTATGACCATCTGATGAAAATCAGTGGCGCTCAACAGTCAAGGACCCAGCACCAAAATGATATGCATCTGGAAATGATCCCTGCATATCCAAGAAAGAGACATTTTCAGCTGTGCCATGCATGGGCTTTGATTGATTGATTGATTTATTATTCATTGTTTGATTGAGTGAACAGTTTATTGGCAATAATGTAATCAGTAGATTCAGCGTACAGCCCTTTGCGGTCTTGTTTCCATTCAGTTCATAATCTGCACAGAAAGTATAGATCCAGCTGCTATTTCATTGTAATTTTTTCAAACATCATACCAGAACTGATTAGTAAACAAACTGCTTCCCCGGCGTCAGCGAGATAAAGCACCTTGGCCCAAAACGGTGAGGCTGTGGCGCGCGCCGCGGGCTTTACGCTCCCGTGCTCATCGCACGAGGACATGCCATCTGCTCCGCGTTTGCCACTGCATTGCATTTTCCCTCATACGTCCCTCCCTGTCAAAGCCACACAGGCATCCCCCCCTCCATCTCACTCCACTCCACCTGTGTACGCTTGCTTGCATCACCTGCTCGGTGCTAGAGACCGGCCGCTAGGTGTGATCACATTTAATCCACAGTATGCAAAACGGTGGATCATAAAGTGTATATCACGGGTGCCCGCACATTTTGTCTTGAAAGCTACTTTCAAAATGACCGGCTCAACAAGACCTACACATCAAAAATGTGATTGTTCCATGACTGAAAATCCACCCATTTTCAACATTCTAATATGTCCAACATTCCAACATTCTGTGTTCCCTGACTGAAAAGAATAATGCACTTATAATGAAAAATAGAGGGGGAGAATCGGAAGGTTTTCCTGCACATGCTATTACTGATGTTTGAAAACAGTATTTGAGGCTTGAGTTGACAGTTCGTGAACTAAGAACTTTCACGTTTTTGTTCGCAATTGGGAAAGAGAACTGGCAAATGTTGGTCAAAATAACAATTATTCTCCATTTTCTAATTGTGTGGACTCTTGAAAATTACGTAGTTCAGTGTTTGTAAATATAATTTAACTCTTGAGAGTGTAAAATGAAACCCAATGGACCCATAAGGGTCCATTTCTACTTTTTGGGCAGCCCTAGTGTATATGCATTGCAATATCAGTCAATCAATGACCGATCTACAAGCGCATGCTGTATCACAACCCGTTGTGACGCAAGCATTTCATGTAAGGAGGAAGGGCTATTGGACAGATCCTTGAGGGACTCCTCTGCTTGTGCAAATTAGACTGAAACATTGTATAGTTGTGATTGTGCTTTGATAGGCTTAGAGTATGGTGATGGCTCCAATGTTGAAATGTTGGACTCTGAGCAGACTATACTTCTATTTTTTACATAGGCCTGTATAGATCTTGTCTGTGGCCAGAAGGAGTTTAAGCTTTGACACTTTTCAGGGCGGTCACGTTTGGCTGAAGTGCAGTAGCCATAAGGCACATTCACCGTAGCTGTCAAAATCGATAAGCAAACGGCAGTCCGCAACGGTGCCTGATTAACATGGTGACACCCCGCTGCATAACTAACTTGCCGATAACTCGCTTCTTTACATGCACTGTACATGGTCAGCAGTGGAAAGAGTAAGGTGGAGGAGCAGTCTGTAGTATTCTAAAATCCCTTCAGTTACCATGACCTGGAATTAATGATTCAAAATGATTATGACGTTGCAGCCGTTACGTTCAAGGGTAGGTTGAGTGGTAGTAGGAACGACCGCTGCGACGGCAAGTACCTATTATCAACTCTGGGTCCTTGACATGAGAAAAATAAACCTTTGAGAAGGATACTGTCCCATAGCTGCCATATTTTTAGCTGTGTGTGTGTGTGTGTGTGTGTGTGTGTGTGTGTGTGTGTGGTGTGTGTGTGTGTGTGTGTGTGTGTGTGTGTGTGTGTGTGTGTGTGTGTGTGTGTGTGTGTGTGTGTGTGTGTGTGTGTGTGTGTGTGTGTGTGTGTGTGTGTGTGCGTGCGTGCGTGCGTGCGTGCGTGCGTGCGTGCGTGCGTGCGTGCGTGCGTGCGTGCGTGCGTGCGTGCGTGCGTGCGTGCGCGTGCGTGCGTGCGTGTGCGTGTGCGTGTGCGTGCGTGCGTGCGTGTGCGTGTGCGTGTGCGTGTGCGTGTGTCACACCGGGGGAGTTTGAGTTTTTCATTCCCGGCACAGATCATTGGCTTAATTAAATCATGACTGCCGACTTTCTTTTTTTCCCTGAGTGTGACAGGTGAGCTAAACAGACGGTCTGGGCTCCCTCCCCCCCAATCCCGCGGAGACAGCGCGTCTCGGAGCCTGGCACTAATGATTTCATTTACATGGCTAACGGGGCAGCGCTACACCTGTTCTCCGGCGCTCCAGCCGGTACCTCGGTAACCTTGAGACTCGCGGTTCGAGGCCTTTGCCAAGAAAAAAAAAAAAGAAAGAAAAAGACGCTGGTGGCTGAATGACTGACTGACTGACTTGCTGGCTGAAAACATTGTTGTTTTTTTTACTTAAAGGCTAAATGATGTTGGGCTCCATTTTCTCATGCTAAACCCCTTATCCCAAACCCCTTATCCCTTTTTTACTATTTAAAAAAAAAACCTTTGGGAATAGTCCAATCTATTGACACGCTGTGAGCATGTAGACTTGCCATTTGATGACGGTGACGAAAATCTAGACCATTATGTTCTGTTACAGGGGTACTTTGCTACTTTGCAACCTATCTTCTTACAGTAGGCCCTCAGTAATCTAGCTGTAGCTGTGAGGCGACAGCACTGCCACTGAAACTGCAGGCTTTCTGAAAAAGTTGCAATGCTATATTGGAAAAGCCATTGTTTATCACTGATCGCTATATAGCTTTACCACACCTCAAAGTTGTGACTTAAGTCACAAGACATGATACTTAAGACGATCAAAATCAGGCCCAGAGACTTCGTAGATAGAAACGGGTGCATTAAATCATGATTATTGGTGTGGACCAGTTATATGAAGCAACACCCCACGAATCTGACACTTGAATTGAATTTGAACCGTGAAAAGTACAGCAGTTCTCAGACGTGTGAGGTTTAATAAACAAACCCAAACTGGCCAAAGTGCAAGCGGGAAAGCGTTTCCACCAGTGAATAGCTTAAAACATTGTCAATTGTTTCGGTTCCAAACGTGTTCGCTCATTTCTTAGTGTCATCACTTCATAATTCCTAACTTTCTCTTCTGGGGGTCCTTGGCACCAAACGCGTTTCAGACGAGCGGTCCACGGGCCAAACGCACATCAAATTGAGGGTCGCGCTTGGCAATGGAAAATGCTTTGTGGAACCGTTGCTCTGTAGTGCAGGCCGGTGGAATTGAGTTTCTCTTGAAGCTCCGGTGCATTGTCTCATGTCAGAGTCGGGTTATGAGTACAAATATTTCCTCACTTCTGTGGCTTTTGGTGGGTCGGGTTGGGGGGGAATAACGCAATCGTGGTTGCGCTGCGGTTGACAGATTTTTCTTTTTTTTCCCTCTCTCTTTCTCTCTTTTGGTTGACATGAATACTTTATGACTTTATGCGGTGAATTATTCACACGGCCGGCGCGTAAGGAGTAGAACGTGTTTCTGTCTGCAATGGGTGGAAATCAATTCTTTTCATGAATAAGGAAAAAGCCTATATACTGCCAGGAAGTGAATCTTCTTTCACACGTAAATCTTTCAGAAACATCAGGAGAGAGATAAGAGGAGAACTTGTCGATGAAGTTGATTCTGTATGCGTTTTTTGGCCTCTTTTGGCGGCCGTCCAAACTGTTCTACTTTTCAGGACTCAAATTCGGAATTGGTGACGAGCTCAAACTGTCGTTTCCCACCAGGGCCGGATGTAACATTTCCCAATTGGGGGGGCAGGAGAAAATGGTATGGGGGCGACTTCATCGCACCAATACCATTTTTGGTTACAGGACTTTTATTAGTCAAGTAAAGCACCAATAATAAAATCAGTTGTTGAAGTTGCAACAGACATGCAGCATAAAGCTAAAGGTCTGACTCAGAGGGTTTTCTGTTTTCAATGATGAAATGCTGTTGGTTTAGTGGTGACACAATTACAATTGTGGTATTGTGAGTAGCATAGTTTCAAAACATTTTAATTATAAGCAATTTCACTTGAAATATATTTGAAATCTGGGTTGTTTGCATGCCATCATGCTTGGTGGGGCAGTCAGGGCATTTAGGGGGGCATTGCCTCCTCATGCCCATGCCTAGATCGATCGATCGATTGATTGTGGCCCTCAAAAAACAAACAAAAACATGACTTTGACAACAACATCAACATCAAACTCATAACTATACATTGATTGCACATTGTGATACCAGGGGAGGATTATCCAAAGTCTGGCATGTTGGGCCCAGGCCCAGGGCCCTGAGGTTGAATGTCTGTGTGATTGTTAAAAAGGGTAACGGTGAATAACAGGCCTTTTCACTATTATTTACAAAGAGCTTGTTCATTTTCGTGTCAATAAAATAACCCCCAAAGTCCTAAGCCATCATGATATGGTACATTACTGCAAGTGTTTGCATTTATTTGGCTTAGTTATTTTTTTCTGTTTATTATTTTGAAGTATTAATTATTAATATTTAATTATTTATTATATTATTTTCGTCAGGAAGCGGAATCCTCCGGTTTGTGTGTGTGTGTGTGTGTGTGTGTGTGTGTGTGTGTGGGGGGGGGGGGGGGGGGGGGGGGCATCATTTCTATATCATATGTGGGGGGGATGGGTGTTGTCAGTGCCATGACTATATAAGCATCCAGAAAAAACGAACACCACAACTATGCTTTCCTGTGATTCTGAACGCGTTCATAATGGACCAGAACTAATTCCAAACTTTATCGAAACGTTTTCTTGAGGAGTTTGGAGGGTGCTGTCGGTGGACTTGGCATGGATATCTCCCCTTTTCCAGCATTATAGGAACACGTCACACGGATAAGTCCCTAACCCCAACCTCCATACAGAGATTTGAGCTCTGAAGAGCCCCCCCCCCCCCCCCCCCCCCCCCCCCCCCCCCAACACACACACACACACACACACACACACACCACCACCACTCCCGCAACATGCTCAACATGCTCCAGAGGAGCTTTAGGAACAAGATTGAAAAATGACTTCCACCTACTATTTGACCCGGCTGCGTTGGCTACAACAGCTTTAGGGGCTCTAAACCGAACCAGCTGGGAGTGCTCCGGGGGTTTCTGAACACTCATGTCTAACCACAGCTCACAGTGGCTCTGTCGCTCTCTCTCTCTCTCTCTCTCTCTCTCTCTCTCTCTGTCTCTGTCTCTGTCTCTCTCTCTCTGTCTCTCTCTGTCTCTCTCTGTCTCTCTCTGTCTCTCTCTCTCTCTCTCTCTCTCTCTCTCTCTCTCTCTCTCTCTCTCTCTCTCTCTCTCTCTCTCTCCAGGGGCGGATCTAGGCATGGGCATGGGGGGCAATGCCCCACTACATACCCAGTCCCCCCCCCCAAACACAATGCCATTCAAAACAACCCACGATATTCAGGAGATTCGAATTAAAGTGCTTCTATTTAAAATGATTTGAAACACTACTACTGCTACTAACTAACTACAGCTGTGTCACTACTAAACCAACAGCATTTCATCATTGAAAACAGAAAACTCTCAGACCTTTAGCTTTATGCATGCTGCTGCGTGTCTGTTGCAACTTCAACAACAACTGATGTTGTTATTGATGCTTTACTTGACTAATAAAAGTCCTGTAACCAAAAATGGTTCGCGCCACGGGCGATGAAGCCGCACCCATACCATTTTCTCTTGCCCCTCCAACATGTTTCTCTCTGCCCCCCCCCCCCCCCCCCAAATGGGACATGCTACATCCGCCCCTGTCTCTTTCTCTCTGCCTCCCTGGAGCTCCTTTTCCCACATTATCTGCATGCTTTAATGGTCTGCAACATGTCAAGAAAGGCCTATAGCCTATCTGTCTCCATCCTTGCCCACCCTGCCGACAGCTCAGCCGGTATCGCTCCCCCCCTACCCCCCCACCCACCCACAGCCCCCCTCAAGTCCACGCTTCTGCGTTTCTGATCGATTGGTCCTTCGAGCCGGATTCAGACCTCCGCCCGCCACACCCCTCCGCCCAACACCTCACAGGTGGATATCGTTAACTGACGCTACACTGCTCCACCACTCGACCGATATACAGTATATATATATATATATGTATATTGTATATATACAGCATGTGTATACTCTGCGGTTCCCTGCGGTCTGCACCGGGTGGTACGATGGAGGCCTGTGCATGTGCATGTGCACGCACACACGATAGACTGCATAGACATGCACATGCACACTCAAATAAGTTTGATAAATAGCACCGATGTATCATCCTCCTCCGGTCCAATGTTCTTCGTTCGCATATATGCGTCGACAGGTACGCATGTATGCAGTGGACACAGTGCACACACACACACACACACACACACACACACACACACACACACACACATGCATGCACGCACACACACACACAGTGGCAGGGAGTACAGTGTACTGCATGTACCAAATTTTACCTTCGTACGAATTTTAGGTATCTTACCTGTAGTATTTCCAATCGACCTTGCCGCAAGCCCCGCCCCAAACTGCTATGGTCCAATCGCAGCTAAGCATAACATAGTGTGATAGAAAAACCTGTACGCCAATAGTTTCCGTACAATATAAAACAATGTTTAAAAAAAAAATGTCACACAGATTTTTCTACTGCATACAGTGGGACTTGTTGATGGATTTGGAATAGATTTGAAAGGTCTGGTTCCAAAATTGAACCATTACTTAATGTGTAGCCTAATGCGCATTATATTTACATAGGAATGAATGAGCCCAGTATAGGAAAGTGTCCAACCCGTGGTTTGACACTGGGGAGAGGGCAGGGCTTACATAAAGGTCTATTCAGGTCAATATTTGTTTAATTCTACTCCACTATACATCTTGGGCAGATATTTGTATAGCTTATACTTTCACACCCCCTACAATTGCTCGACAGTTTTACTTACTTTGTAGTTTTATATATTATTCTTAGAAGTCATGCAAAAAGCACCACAGTACACATACGTATGTAAGCCTGAAAAATAAGCGCTCATTTATTTATTCATTAATTTTGTTTTTTCTACGGCACAACAGACGGCACACACATCGCTCGGCGCTCGGCATTGTTCCGCCAGAAGAATAACACGCAAGGTCAAAGCAACGGCGGAGCTTATCCATATTTATAGCCTTCGCAGCTCCGCAGAGATAAGATAAGAATCTCGAAGCGAGAATGTCAAGTGCGGCGGCAGCAGCTAGCTACCGCGACCAATATTTATTTCACCCATGTGTGTACAAGTTTACGGTCGGGTACAGCCCTTATGACCATTCAGATCTGTATAGGCCGACAGTTTTACTTCATAAAACCAAAATGACCGTACTCATACGTATAAGCCTGAAAAATAAGCGGGTTTTATCTCACATCGTGGACATTGTTGTCAGAGACATAAACTAAAGGTCAAAGCAACGGCGCTTAATCCTATAAATAGCCTGCTTAAAATCTGTACAGAAATGACAGTAGGCCAAAATTAGCTATGCTAAATTTATTTTATCAAGAAACACTTAGCAAGCTAAATGGGTTAAAACGCATGCAGCCCTGCTGCTCGCTAACAAAAAAAATCTATACGGCTGTTGTAGCTGCACAGCTTGGATTTGCCATAGAAAAGTCTCTGGAGTCTCTGCTTGCCAGGAATTATATTTCGAGGTATTCTTAGTTCTCTCTTTCTTTTGTTTTGCCTTGAGTCGTTTAAATAATCAGCGCATAATGAAAAGACATAAATTAGCAAGCATGATGTGGGGATGGGGAACCTGTTTCTGCCCAAAAGCAACCACATGTAGAGTTCTGAGAGTCCTGCTCTTCCTCCGTCACTAACTACAGTATAGGGTCTATAAGAGGGGTGTCAAACTCAAACACACGGCAGGCCACACAGGGCTTGAAACTAACACTTGCCCGCTTGCCCGGGGCAAGTAAAAAAAATGGTGGGCAAGTGAAGACTGCTACCTTGTTGCCCGATCGGGCAAGTGTGCAACTTAGTGTACGATAACACAACACAAGATAAATTTGTCTTGAAGACAGTCATTGCACTGTGCCTCTGTGTCTTTCCTGCTTTCTAGCTGTCCACAACCAAATGGACCCGCAAGGGTCCATTTGGTTTCATTTTTACGTTCTCAAGAGTTACATCTGGTTAACCAACTTAACTGGGACCACCTGGAACCTGGGGGGCAAGTGACCATGACCTGAGGGCAAGTAGAACCTGACTTGCACTTGCCCAATGGGCAAGTGCCTCAGAGACCTTAGTGTCAACCCCTGCCACAATAGGAACATTGGTTCAAGTCGAGGACCGGAGCCAATGGACGGTGTTTCAACAGACAGGCGTCGGTTTATGAGGACATCTCAAGAAAACATGTCCCTTAATAGCACGACTTAATGCAAAGATGAAACTACATGAATTAAAAACTAAAAAAGCATTATTAAAGCTCAGTTTTCTATCCTATGATCCTCACTGCACTGCACAGCACTGCTTTCATAATTAAATGATGAAGTAAATCAATTGAATTGAGAATGTGACTGTTAGCTGCATTGTGCAATATACCAGAGAGCCAGTTCCAATAGTAATTTAATATCATCCCACGGGCCAAAGATAATTCATTCATGGGCCTGATTTGGCACCTAGGTCTTGAGTTTGACATACCGTATTTTCCGGACTATAAGGCGCACCTAAAAGCCTTTAGTTTTCTCAAAAATCCACACTGCGCCTTCTAATCCAGTGCGCCTTATATATGGATCATTCAAATGCAGTAGCTTCTATTCTATGTTAACTGTAGTAGCTTCTATTTGCTGCGCCTTATAATCCGGTGCGCTTTATACTGCGGAAAATATGGTATATGGTGTACAATATTTTGTTATTAATTGTCTCCACCAGGCCGAAGGCACTCAGACTAAATTCAGCAATAACCACGTCAACATACTTCCCAAAATGTGCTGACATTATCACAATTGTGTCCGTTTTTAGTCCAGGGAGTGTTTTTTGTGCAAAAGTACAGTAATGCTTGGAATTGAATCATAATGACAAAAAAACAAAACGAGTTTGACCTATCACATGCACCTTAAAAGGATCCCTAGCTAATACGACAGATATGCCTTAAAACACTATACTTGCCTTCTATAACTAAAACATGCAGATAAAAACACCTTCAATGCTTTATTTCTTTCATAAATAGAGAATCTTTCACTCAATAGGAGGTGCTCCGGTCGCAGGATGATGTCACATGAGCATGTTCATCCATATGTTCCATAGAGCTTCCTGTTGAGTGAAATATTCTCTACTTATGAAACAAATAAGATGCCATTGGTGTTTTTATTTTATTTTTTTATTTTAGTTATATAGGGAAAGTATAATGTTTTAAGCAACATTTATCTTATAGTCAGGGACCCTTTTAAGGCATTATAAATGAAAAAAATGGTTGTCAATGGTGGCAACTTGAATTAAGCTAAGTTTAGGGTATTTGGAAACAAAATAATGCAATTTCTTCCAGTTTCTGCCATATACTGCACTGTATTTATACTAGGTACTTTAATATTGACCAGATCAGTACTCCCACCACGGGACTATGGCAAACAATTACAATAGCAACCACTATATTAATGGTAGTAGCTCATACAGCTTAACGTAAAGAAAATGTGAACTAGCCCTTTAACAGTTTGAGGATTCCAGTCTATATATTCTGACATGGCGGTCGCCCATCTGGTCTCCTTCCCGCCACGCCTCTTAAAACATGTCTTTTCCAGAGACAGTTTATGGGCCTGTCATGCTGCGCTGGAAAACGCTACAGTACACATTACTGTACCTGCTGCTGCACTGCTGCTGCACTGTGGCAGATAGAGATCATGACCTGCACCCGCTGCACCCCCCCCTGCCCCCCCCCATCCTCCCCAGGGGTGGATCTAGGCATGTGCATGGGGGAGGGGCAATGCCCCCCTACATGCCCTGACTGCCCCACCAAACATGATGGCATGCAAAACAACAACCCAAATTTCAAGTGATTATAATTAAAATGAACTAAGTACAATTAAAACTAAGTACAATTGTCGCACCACTAAACCAACATCATTTCATCATTGAAAACAGAAAACTCTCTCAGTCAGACCTTTAGCTTTATGCATGATGCACGCCTGTTGCAACTTCAATTAACTTGATACTAACTTGCCTAATAAAAGTTCTGTAACCCAAAATGGTATGGGTGCGACCTCATCACCCGTGGCGCGAAGCGACATTTTCACCTGCCCCCCCGATTGGGAAATGTTATATCCGACCCTGATCCTCCCCCTCTCTCTCTGTGACTCACAGAGTCCATTTTCCCAGACCTCGTTCGCCCGCAACGGTGCCTGTAAATCTCTCATCGCCAGCGCAGACAGTACAGTAGCCCTGCATCACCGCGTTGAGGGAGATGAGGAGGTTAGTTTAAGGGCGTTGTGTGTGTGTGTGTGGGGGGGGGGAGGGCATCGGTGAGAAAAGGATCGGACCAAGCGTATGGGACGAGGGATCAGAGGTGCATGCGGGGTGATGACGGACCCCTGTCCTCACACCCCCTCCTTCCCCTCCCCGCCTTTGAACAAGGGACACACCCGGGGTCCTCGTCGTCTTCAACCATTACACATTGTCTTTTTTACGGGAAACAGTGCGGCCTTTACTGAAACTGCTCTTCGATCTGTTCGCACCTCGCGTCCTCGGAATCCGAAAACAAGGTATTTTGAAGTTCTGAAGAAGAAGAGGCTTGATTGGTCCCTCATAGGTGGTGCAGTTTGTTTTCTTTCGGGCCCAGCGGGTCTCACCGCGTTGGTATTTCTGTTCATCCATCTTTTTCTCCCACGTCTTTTGCACCAGAATCGACTCGATGACAAACAACCCGTGTATACGATCCCTCATGTGTAGTTTCTTTTGATAGACTGCGATTAAAAAAAGAAAGGAAATGTGTATCCGCGTAGACACGCATTTCAGGTTATTTTATTGTTCTCTGGGGCGATGCCCATTGGGAACACATGCCCATCCAGTCTTTAGGATTGGCTTTTGTACCCTTTGTCAGCGCTTTGTAATACTTTACCCATTGTACTATCATATACACTACATGCAAGCAACCACTATCTCGCGCACATACCCACATGGGAATTCACTCCCACGAAAGCACCACATCCACAAGCTATAAAGCCATCGGATCTAATATTTTTGATACTTGTATGCTTTATAGGCTACAATAATTATTATTTTTGGATGGGTTTTGATAAGGAGTGAGATGGGTGGGTGGGGGGGGGGCACCAGGACAGAATGAATTCATTGTATTTGATCACTCAGAAAGAGTGCATTTCTGAGATTTTCATATTCCATATTCAGATTACAAAAAAATCAGTGCTCGAAAGAGCGGTGGCATGACGTACAGATTGAAGTTTTTTCCAGAGTTAATGGTCCAGAGGACCATTAATCTTCTACATTGTTGTGTAGACGTGGGACTGATTCAGATGATGCATATTTTAACTCTTGAGACGCTCTCAAGAGTTATATCTGGTTAACCAACTTTTCATCTGGTTAACAGACTTAGATGGGGACTACCTGGAACCATCTCAAGGACCACTGCTGGTCCCCGGACCAATAGTTGAAAACCACTGCTGTAGGGGATTACTTTCTTCCCAGCCCTGTGTGTCGTGTCAAAAGGATCCCATGCATCGTTAGACTTTTTTTTTTTAAATGATTTTTTTTGCTGTGTAACTGTGCCCATGACATTGATGACAACGATAGCACTGCCACTTATCTGATTGTGTTACGACATTGTTTACCTGCCGGGCCAAACAATGTTGCTTGTTGTTGGCACAGCCTGCCCAGGAGATGGCTATCAGTTCCAGAGAACCGTAAACGTCCTTGTTTGGCGAGCCGTCTCTCCTCCGCTCTGCGTTCTAAAACGCGTCGCACACCGATCTGTAGACAGCCGTGTCTGACCCGTGCACACCACAAGAACTGCCAAAATCCAAAATGCACTAGTGGCACTTCCAAAATGCGCTAGAGCAGCAGTGGTTTTCAAACCAGAAAATTACCTGGAATTACCTGAAACTTAGGTAATTCAGACGTTTAAATATAATTTAACTCTTGAGAGTGCAAAATCTGAATTAGCCCAAGTCTACACAACTAGAGAATGTAGAAGATTAATGGTCATTTTGATCTGTATGTTTGACTGTTTTGATTCCCAAATCCATATTGTGGACAAAAGCAAAATTAATCTTGAATTGTGGGGTCTATGGGGCTAAAATGTCCTCAAATGATGGTCTGTGGCTCAAATGCAGAATAAATAGAGGGCCCTGGTATAAAAAAGGTTGAAAACTACTGCATTATACCCACAGATGAACCAAGATAGACGTGTCACCAGAAAACATGACCATATACTGTACAGTAATAAGCACAAACAGACACACATACCTACTGGGAGAGATACAACAATGTGCGAACACGGAAGCAAGATTTGTGAACCACTGCGATAAAAGAAAGCACAGTCAGTGGAAAAACAGCCACGGCGAGGACTGCTATCAGTCCAGATCGACGTACGCACAACACACTGCAGATGTACTGTAAACATAGTCGCTACCTTTAAAGGACAACTTTCGTTTCCAACCAAGGTTCATGTTTTAGTATTAGAGAAAGCAAAAAATGGGTGCCCTTTTTTCCTCTTCATTCGCTGCTTTATTTAGGTTTATGTTCCTAATAAACCCCAGGAAACTCACACAAGTTCATAATATATAGGTAGAGGTAACTGTTGTCGATGAAAGGTACGTAGTACCATGTAGCTCTTATCGGCATCGATCAATGATGCCTCAGTATGGCAGTTTGGTGTGCTCAGTAGACCTTGTGATCTTTTGTGGTCAGATAACAAAAATATTGCGGACTATTAGGTCTAAAAAAAAAAGTCATTAAAAATAAATTGCATTTTTTGAAAAGATGCAAAGCTTCAAATGCAGATTAATTAACATCCACCTTGTATTCTGTCTAATAAAACATGGACCTTAGTTGAAAATAAATAAATCAATAAATGCATTTCAAATCTGATATGCCTTTTTGTATTATTTTGCAGAACAAGACACACTGCTCTCTGTCCACTAGTGAATACAGCTTTACCTTTCTATACAGGTGCGTATATCTTTTAATAATATCATGTAATATAATGTGGCATAGCATCCTGAGAGCCAATTCAACTGCACGATCTTAGTTGTTTACGCGTCAGTCGGTATAAAAAGGGCAAACATTTACTGTATGTAATAAATCGGATTTCAAATTCATGGTGGAGCCCCTTTACAAGCTGTGTGTGTGTGTGTGTGTGTGTGTGTGTGTGTGTGTGTGTGTGTGTGTGTGTGTGTGTGTGTGTGTGTGTGTGTGTGTGTGTGTGTGTGTGTGTGTGTGTGTGTGTGTGTGCGCGTGTGTGCGTGTGTGCGTGTGTGCGTGTGCGCATGTGCGTGCGTGTATATCCATCCGTCCCTTGTGGGGGTCTGGGGTGAATTTGGGTGTTTTGTGGGGCTGGAAATTTGAGGGACCCGATGTGGCACCACTTATACTTCACACCGGTATGACATTTTCTCCCCCATTATACACTTGCTATGGCAATGTAAATGTATATTTTATCATGCCGGCTATAAAGCTCCTCAGTGATTCAGTAAGTGATATATACAGTACATATAGCCAGGGACCGCTGTGCCCGATACAGTGTTTACACTGAAGCAGAACGTGAAACACCCGCCGAGTTATCGTGTTTGAACAATAACTCCCTAGACGCCATGCGTGGGGATAGTGTCCTCGCGCGCCGCACAAGCGAGAGAGACACGGGAACGCGAGGGAACGGATCAGAAAAAGGACCAGAGATGAAAACACTACGGCACACAAAGGAGTTAGACGAGACGTACAGTAGCTATACTTCAAAATATACTCCGTCTGTCCCAGGGTTTTTAGTTTTAGTCTGCTCAGGTGGTGCTGTATACATCATCTGCAGGGAAATCATAGAATTCAGTGACAAAACAATGCAAATTTCCGTCCTTGCGTTAAAGGGACATTACTATTACTATTCACTATTTTTGCTATAACACTTTCCTGCAGGTCTTTCAGGTGAGTAATATGTGGTTTTAGATATTTTAGATTTGAGTAGATTTTAGCATTTTTTTTTAGATTTGAGTAGATTTGAGCAGTGAGGCCCAGTGTCTCTGATGTCATTGATGCTCACTCCTAGACTACAATTCCCATAATGCTCCCCGTATGGGGAGAGAGCTGTCTTACTGACACAACATGTAGTCCAAGGAGTATCCAATCCAGGAGATGAAGTGAAGGCACCCACGGGGGAGTCCACATTGGTTCATGGGAGGAAACAGACATGCGCAGTACAGATTAGGAAGTCAAACCATCCAAGAGACCAATGGCATGCATGGTTTGCAAGCGTCAAACTTCCTGGAATGTACTGCGCATGTCTGTTTCCTCCCATGAACCAATGTGGACTCCCCCGTAGGTGCCTTCGCGACTTCTCCTAGGTCGATCCTCCTTGATGTAGTCCAGGAAGTAGTATCCATGATATCAGAGACAATGTGGCTCACTGCTACACTCTAAAGCAGGGGTCATCAAACTTTTTCCAGCGAGGGCCACATAACTTTTCCCTTTCCCAATGGGGGGCCGGGTCAGTTTGTAACAGAAAAAAGTGTGACGATCATAGAGGGGTGCCTAAATGTAAACATTTATTGTTTTGGTTCAGCTGAGCTAAACAATAAATGTTTAGCTCAGCTGAAGCTTTGAGAGGTTGTGTCTGCTCAAATTTGTCTTTTTCAAGCCTTGTAGCCTACTTGTAATGTTCAATTACCACAATAATAGCTTGAACAATCTTATTGTTGAAACATTTTCGATTTTGTCTGTCTGAAGCCTGGTGGGGGCTGCAGCTAGTTAATCTGTCTGTGCGCACCAGACTCAGTTTTGCGTGAGAGGTTTGTCATGTGCGCTGCGCGGGGGAATAATGTGGGTGGGAGGATGTCGGGAATTGTTCAGGGGCCGGGTAAAATGGGGCGGCGGGCCGGGTCCAGCCCGGGGGCCGTAGTTTGATGACCCCTGCTCTAAAATATCTAAAACCACATGTTACACACCTAAAGACCCCCAGGAAAGTGTTCTGGATATTCTAAATAACATTAACATATATTATTTAGCAAAAATGGCTGAAATCCCTTTCAGGCAATGTTTTGACCTCTGAGACCTGTGAGACCAAATCTGATCAAACCCCTCGAGGCAACATCCATCGCTCTGGCGTCGCGCAATGTTCCGATCGCAACGGAGGTTGTGAGGCAAAGTCTTCTGAAGTTGCTCTTTATTCCGGAACATTCTGAGATCCAACTGACGGCTCACTTTCCACCAGACCGATACCAATCCTCGGCAGTAAATTAGCGCACCTTCAACTATCGACCCGCTCCGCGGACGTCAATCCATTATTTTAATTGAACGTTTATCCGTCAATACGGCAAACAATTAGCCTGGGGGGGGGCCGTCTCTGAACGCAACCCGACTGCAAATGAATCCATTTGTTCCCTTGGCTTATTCAGAAGGGATCTTATTACAGAGACCTATAGCCTGTCTGTGGGCGTTGGAGACCTTCTCTCATTACAGCCTGCCATCGGCTCCGACAGCACCATGATCAATGATCACACACACCGCAAGAAACGCACAAGATCAAGAAAAAAAGCAAAAAACACCAGATCTACAGGTCTGAAATGTGGCGCGTGCAGTGATGGGCAGTAACTTGTTACAAGTAGCTAAGCTACGTAGGTTAACTACATTTTCCCTTAACGTGTAGTCTAGCTCACTACATTTGTTCTGGGAATAGCTTGTAGTGAAGCTACTCTACTTGTTTCGAGTACCTTGTAGTGAAGCTACACTACTTGCTTGAGTAACAAGGAAAGTAGCTTAATGCATTTTCCCACACACATTTTTGAATTCCGTCCATTTTTAATGGGTAGAAAACCCCTAATATACATCCAAAAACTTAGACATGCCAGCATCCTCTGTTCAAACCTGCCCCTAGATTATTATTATTATGATTTTTATTTATATTATTTTATTATTACCTAGAAACTTGTACATTAAGTTGAGATGTATATTTTTATATATGTAGTGTTGATGTAGCAACCTACTTTTGTCGTGTAGCTTGCTACAATTTTCTGGGGATAGCTTGTAGTGTAGCTTAGCTACATTTTTTTGAAAGTAACAATTATTGTAGCTTACTACATTTTCCTAGTAACTTGCCCATCACTGGGCGTGTGTTGGCATCCCATTCATAGGACGCTGCGCGTCGCTGCACAAGTCCGAACAGAACATGTTTGGTTCCCACAACATGGGGCAAAATATGTTTTTTGACTTGTCAATTACCTGTATGGATACAAGTAGGCTAAGCAATTGTAGAGCATGTATCTAAACAGGCTGTACTCATACAGTATCTGTATGTTTTAATGTTGTGTCTGTGTGAATTGTGCAAATGCAAATGCATGTGTGCATGTGCATTTCTTATGGGGTGTCCTCCAAATTCCAAGTTCCACTAGAACAGTGCTCATAACCTAACCCTAACAATAACCTCAGTATGACTATACACATACCTAACCTATGAGGTTACATTTAATGTAACCTCATTAAAACTAACTTGCTAACTACATACCTAAACCAAAGTGTGTGTGCGTTGGTAGGCCTAATGCCTTTAGTATGGAGATGTTTTTAGCAGGGACATGCTCAAACTCAAGACTAAGACTAAAATCATGAACTAGGACTGATGAACATTGTAATAAAAAGTACAGCAGTATTTTGTTGTTAAGCAGAAACCAATGGTTTCAATACTGCATAATATTAATATTATGCAGTATCGAAGCCAAAGGTTTCTGCCCATCAACAATGAACAATAAAAAGGCAAAGAGCACGTTGCACACCTTTACCCTACCAACCAGCCAACGTCACCACATGCACACACACACACACACACACACACACACACACACACACACACACACACACACACACACACACACACACACACACACACACCCACATGGAAGAAACATATATGCAGGATATAGGTACCTATACCAAACCTATATTCTCCATATAAGGATCATATATGTGCATATATGCCACATATATGCCATATAGGCTCCACATATATGCTCCTTATAGGGTGCATACATCTCACATATAGGTCAACATCAGGTACATATATGCGCATACATGCCACATATATGCCATATAGGTTCAACTTATATGGCTGCATACATCTCACATATAGGTCAAAATCAGGTGCATATATGTGCATATAAAGGCCATATAGGTCCTATATGGGATCCTATATAGCTTCTTTATACCCTCGTATAGGTCATGTATGTACATATAAGGCACCCATATCCATGTATAGGCCCTGACATATCCCAGATAGCAAAATGCATTGATTCAATGTTGGATTATGGTCAGACTGGTTATTTCTGGTTGAGGTTGTAAAAGCTGATTCAATATTTAATTACAGTTACTATTTCAACAATTGAAAAACTGTTGTTGAATCTATTTAGTATAGATGCTCATTGTTGAATTTGCCTACACTGACTTGACATGCAGGTATATAGGCCTACAGTATGTTGTATTCTCAATATTGACTTTCCCTACGTTGTTTTAACGTGGTATAGATACAGTAATCTATTTTCAATGTTGAATTTCCATCTGATGATTTGACATGGTTTAAATGTGTAGTGCTGATATTATTATAAAAATATTATTATTCATTATTATTATTATTATTCCCATACACCGGACCACTACGGAAGTACATATCATATGTTGGCACAGTGGTTAGTGCTGTTGCCTCACAGCTAGAAGGTCCTGGGCTCGATTCCTGCTAGGGGCGCTGCTGTGGGTGCTGGCGGATCTGTCTCCTCCACGTCATCAGTACCAATACCCGAGGCGGGGTTGGTGAAAGGGCCTTTCTGTGTGGAGTTTGCTCTTTGGAGTTTTGCGCTCTTTGTCCTCCCTGTGTCCCCTAGGGTAGATACCCTCACAAAAACATCCAGTAATCCTGGGCTCTAAACTGCCTCCCCCTGGCCAGCCTGATGGAGGGGACAGGAACTGGTTGGAATAACGTGTTGCTTCCATGCGCTATGTCCAACCAGGGAAACTCCCCCAGCTAAAAAGGTGGCGCGACTCCTCATGCCTTGAAGGAAGCATAGCCCAGTCTGCTACCAGGTTGGCAGAAGGTGTGTAGAACCTAGGGCATTAATGACTTGAGATTTTTTCTAGTCGACTTGTCAGACAGTCAAGTCGAAGTTGTATCGATTTATCGTTTTATGGCGCGCGGGGGGGGGGGGGGGGGGATCGGGGATCAAATGGTGCCGCTATGACGCCGGCGCAGTGCTTATACAAAACACATCGTGAGGCTACGCATGACGCATGTGGCAAGCTTAATATGAAAACAATATTGGCACACAGCGCAGCACAACGTCCACTATGGCCAGCCATAAAAACACACAACGTTCTAACCACACGTTAGAACGCAACAGAAGACACATTGTCAGAATACTATCCATTTACATGTAGCCTCCTCCTCCTCCTCCAACACCACCATACCACGCCGCTTTCTTTTCTGATCCATTCAGTAAATTAATGAGAACGACGCGGACAGAAGCATGCGTAGCCTAATGCGAAACGAGGAACAAGACGGTCACTATAGCACGGGGAGGTGTTGGTTGATGAAGTTCTGCACTCTTACACTGTTTGCTGATCCGTGTACGTAATGATCAGTGGAACGCCGAGCGCCCAGAGCGCAAAAGCGTGCTGCGCATGCTGCTGCAGTAAGATTGGTAAGCCTAAATTAAGGCTGAACTCCGATAGAGTTGCAAAGGAAACTTCAAAGGAGACTTCTGTCCGTGAGTGACAGTAACCAATATTACAGTTGAATTATATACACACGCGTCGCACATATAGAAAAAGAAAAAAAGGGGAAGACAAAGGTAAATGTTTAATTCCTCCTCCTTACTCCTTCGCTCGGAGAAAGGGGAAAAACAACTTATCGACTCAGGCTTTTTGGAGTCGACACGTGTTATGCAAATCGATGCATCGATGTATCGGTTTTTTGGTTAAAGCCCTAGGGGACAGGAATTGGTTGGAATAACGTGTTCCTTCCATGCGCTATGTCCAAACAGGGAAACTCCCCCCAGCTAAAAAGAAGGCGGCGCGACTCCTCATTCCTTGAAGGAAGCATAGCCCAGTCTGCTGCCAGGTTGGCAGAGGGTGTGTAGAGCCCAGGATCACATTAGGAATTGGTACTGCATTGCCAAAGCATTGCATTGGCAATGCTTGCACTGCATTGTACCAGCTGTCATAATAATAATTATTACCGTTGGCGTCGCGGGGATATTAATATCACATCGGTGCATCGCCATCAACCTCCCGCTTTCAGCACAACAAGCACAAAAAGTGCCTTTCTGGGCGCAGGTCTCCACCAGGCCAGGTCAGATTGTGGCCTCCTGGTGGTGCTATAAAAAGCCAATGTTAAAAGGGTGCCATTTATTGTTGTATTTAGCATTTTGATGATTTGAGGCATTTTGTGCAAAAAATGTGTTTTGCAAATGTCCACCTGTTGGTGGCGATATAACAAGCCATTTTGAAAAGAGTGGAATATTTCTCTCAGGCTAGTGCGTTAAAGATTTTATGTAAATTGCCTGCTGTGTTCAAAATCTTTATAAAATCGTCCTCCTGGTGGCGCTCTAACAGTCCGTTAGGGACAGAGATTCATGGTTGGCATCCAGGGAGTGTGTGTGTGCAAATTGTGGCTTAGATCCGGTTAACGGTTTGGGAGATTAGCTGGTAACAGACAGACACACAAATAGATTTTTGGCAAAAAATGGCCAGAAAAAGCCTCCTGGTGGCGCTATAACAGGCTTTTGTGGAAGATTTGGGTAAAGGTTCATTGTTAGTAACGAGAAAATATTTGTGCAAATTGTGGCATCGATCGGGTTAATGGTTTGGGAAATTAGCTGGTAACAGACACACACACAGATTTTTACAAATAAAAAGGCAAAAACAGCCTGGTGGCGCTATAACAGGCCGTTGTGGAAAATTTGGGACAGAGGTTCATGGTTGGCATCCAAGTGTGTCTGCAAATTGTGGCATTGATCAGGTTAATGGTTTGGGAGATTAGCTGGTAACACACACACACACACACACACACACACACACACACACACACACACACACACACACACACACACACACACACACACACACACACACACAGATTTTTGCCAAATAATTGCAAGAATCTGCCTCCTGGTGGCGCTATAATAGGCCCTTCTGTAGACTTTGGAGCAGAGGTTCATCGTTGGCATCCAACTTTCCATTTGCATTTCCAGCCATTCAAAAAAATAAAATAAAATCTCTACAGCCCTAAATACTGAAAAGAGTATTTATAAAATGTCTGGGTTGTTCACATGAGACTGAGTAGACCATAAAATGACCAATTTTTTTTTTTCATGTTGGAGGGGCACATGTTGGAGGGGCAAGAGAAAATGGTATGGGTGCGGCTTCATCGCCCGTGTCGCTTTGCGCCACGGGCGATGAAGCCCCACCCATACCATTTTCAGTTACAGGACTTTTATTAGTCAAGTAAAGCATCAATAATAACATCAGTTGTTGTTGAAGTTGCAACATAAAGCTAAAGGTCTGACTCAGAGAGTTTTCTGTTTTCAATGATGAAATGCTGTTGGTTTAGTGGTGACACAGCTGTAGTTAGTTGGTAGCAGTCAGTACTGTTTCAAATTTGAAATGTAAGCACTTTAATTTGAAATATCTTGGGTTGTTTTGCATGGCATCGTGTTTGGGGGGGCGGACTGGGTATTTAGGGGGGCATTGCCCCCCCATGCCCATGCCTAGATCCGCCCCTGAAATGGACCCTTGCGGGTCCATTTGGTTTCATTTTTACACCCTCAAGGGTTTTTTTTTTTTTTTAAGTGGAATAGCCCTTTAAAGTTAATGAATTGAAGGCCTTAATTTCCAGGAAAACACAGAATGGGGGAGCTTTTTAATTGTACAACACCTATAAAGTATATTAATGATGTAAAATGTTGAAAATCTGCGGAATTCCCCTTTAAAGGTTTTTTTTGTTTTGTTTTTCATTCCATTCCCAATGCCTAAAAAGCAAGCGCCTACCATTGGCTCTAATGGTCTCCCTAGCAACCACTAACCTACACTCATTGGATTCTCTCAGCACGCCCCCTTGTACTGCACTCTCATTGGCCACTCTACTGCCCGAGGGGGGCGGGGACATTTCAAACCACCACAGCAAGCGGTTCTTCACAACTGCTGTTGTTGTGAAGTGACTGTGAACGGCAACGAAACGGATTAAGAGACGAAGGTATGTTTGTTTATTACTTCATATTTATATCTTGTGTTTTTCCTTCCTTAGAATGACAACTGGGTCTTGAAGGATAAAGAGTTCAGAGAGTATAATGTGTTGAAACACCTCGTGAGTTAAACCAACTAGGCTTCAGGCTGCTGCTGTTGGTGCTGCTGCTCTATGGTGTAAAATGAAAGAATGATGCTAATCGCGACTAGCATATATGCTAACACAGGGGTCTTGAGAGGGTTCCAGGTGGTCCCCAGGCTAAATGATGGAAAGCTTATGTACCAGATAACTCTTGAGAGTGTAAAAATGAAACCAAATGGACCCTTGCAGGTCCATTTGGTTTTCATTTAAAAAATGAAACCAAATGGACCCTTGCAGGTCCATTTGGTTTTCATTTCAAAAAGGTCGAAAACCCCTGGCTTAATTCACCAGTGGTCCCTGAGAGGGATCCAGGTGGTCCCCAGCTAAGCTGGTTAACCAGATGTAACTCTTGAGAGCGTAAAAATGAAACCAAATGGACCCTTGCGGGTCCATTTGGTTTCATTTTTACGCTCTCAAGAGTTAAAATATTCACCATCTGAATTAGCCCCAAGTCTACACAACTAGAAGATGTGGTGGTCCGTGGCTCAAATTCTGAATGAATGGTGGTCCGTGGGATCAAAAAGGTTGAAAAGAGTGTTGTATATGATGTTTGCACTAAAGCCATTGTGTTTAAAGGGGAATTCCACCCATTTAACATTTTTCTGAGCGCATACAAATGCTACCAAATGAACCCTAACGGGTCCATTTGGTTCCATTTGTACGCATACGGGTTCATTTGGTTCCATTTGTACGCTCTCAGAAAAAAATGTCTAAAGAAATCCATTAACATGGTGAATACTGTACATCTTGATGGTGTTGAAATACTGTACATATTGATGATGTCATCAAGACAGGGGTTGACACTAAGGTATCCGAGGCACTTGCCCATCGGGCAAGTGCAAGTTAGGTTCTACTTGCCCTCAGGTCATGGTCACTTGCCCCCCAAAAATATATTGTAAATTTTGCATTTAAGTTTACTTCCTACTTGGAAAACCAGGGGTTTTCAACAGGTGGTCCGGGGACCACCAGTGGTCCCTGAGAGGGTTCCAGGTGGTCCCCAGTTACGTTGGTTAACCAGATGTAACTCTTGAGAACGTAAAAATGAAACCAAATGGACCCTTGCGGGTCCATTTGGTTTTATTTTTACACTCAAGAGTTACAATTCATTATCTTAATTAGCCCAGGTCTACACAACTAGAGAATGTAGAAGATTAGGTAATTTTGATGTGTATGTTAATTTGCCTGTTTCGTTTCCCAAATCCAGCCTGGAATTGTGGATAGCTAGAAAGCAGGGAAAGACACAGAGGTCTTGCCCGATCGGGCAACCACGTAGCAGTCTTCGCTTGCCCCACCATTTTTTTTACTTGCCCCGAGCAAGTGGGCAAGTGTTAGTGTCAAGCCCTGCAAGATGTTTCAGCATGTTAATGGTTTTCTTCAGACCCCCATTTCTTGGGAACACAGAATGGGGGAACTTTTTATCATGTCCACCCAGCACCTCTAGGGTATACTAATCAGGGCTTGACACTAACACTTGCCCGCTTGCCCGGGGCAAGTAAAAAAAATGGTGGGGCAAGTGAAGACTGCTACCTGGTTGCCCGATCGGGCAAGCGTGCAACATAGTGCATTATAACACAACACAAGATAAATTTGTCTTGAAGGTGGTCATTGCAACTTGGGCTAATTAAGATGATGAATTTTAACTCTTGAGAGTGTAAAAATGAAACCAAATGGACCCGCAAGGGTCCATTTGGCTTCATTTTTACGTTCTCAAGAGTTACATATGGTTAACCAACTTAGCTGGGGAGCACCTGGAACCCTCTCAGAGACCACGTGTTGAAAACCCCTGGTTTAAAGCACCCAAGTAGGAAGTAAACTTAAATGCAAAATTTACAATATATTTTTGGGGGGCAAGTGACCATGACCTGAGGGCAAGTAGAACCTGACTTGCACTTGCCCGATGGGCAAGTGCCTCGGAGACCTTAGTGTCAACCCCTGCTAATGACATATTAGAATGTTGAAAATGGGTGGAGTTCCCCTTTAAATGGTTCAAGTCAATTGAATGTTACAATGCAACGATATAGGATACTGTGGCTGCCATTCTTTCCTTAAATTGATGTATTTTTATTTCTAATGTATACCCCTTATACATGTACTATACATACAGTATATACAGTACTTTATCCATTTTATTTTGTTATACCATAATTGAAAAGATAATGAGGTCTCATGAGAAGTACAACACAACAGAGTGGTCATTTTCTGTTCTACACTTTGGTGTAGACTGGATATCTCAAAATCAGATATCTCAAAATCAGATATCAGAACCCAGTCTGATATCTGATTTTGAGCTACTAGTCCAGAGCTTGAGTCAACATCTGTGCATGGTTTGGAGCGGTGTGGCCAGCAGTGTGTGGTTGTGGTTGTATGATGTAGTAGCTGATCTACACTCACATTATGCGGTCTCTTTGTCGGCAGGCTCTGAAGCTGTCCTAGACTGGAGGACCACTGTTCACCCTCCATCTACTCGTCCTACTACTTATTCTACTACTCATCTACCTTGCATAAGGCAGGTTTTACAAAACAACATTACAGTACATTGCTATTAGAGCTGTGACGATTAATTGTAATAGAATTAATAATTTATTTCTCAACTAATTTAGTGATTGATTATTAATGGGTGTTTCCTACTTAGTTTTTCAGCATTAATTGTCCCTTACAACCTGATTATAGCTGCACATGGACAGAAGCAACTGCAAGGCAAAAATTGACACTGTGGCACTGTACTGTAACATTGATTATATTAAGGGCCAAACATAAATCTTGAATATTTATTTATAAAGGACCTATTTGAGTTCAGAAGAGTACTGTACCTTTTTAGACTGAGGTGTGTAGATATTCCGTAATCAATGTATGCCGTCAGAATAAGCCTAAAGACACCATGAGTTGCTTTAATATAACCGTGTTTGTTATTGGCCTAATGAGCAGTTAATCACACATTTTTTTGTTGGTTAAAACTGTCTAAAATATATTTTAAGGTGATGGTTAGAGAAGTGTTGTAATCCTATTCATCTTTTAACTAATCGGCCAATGATTTCATTATGAAAACAATCATTAGTTGCAACTCTGATTGCCATACTTGAATCTTTGCAGCAGATTCTTTAATGTGTCAGTGAAATCAAACTGCAGAGCAGAGCAACTGATTTAAACCTGCTTATAATAAGAAATTAGCAAATCTACAAGCCCACAACTTCCGCCTCTTTCTCTGTAGGCTGCCATGCTGTGTCGACGCTCTGCAGTCATCCCATTCCACCAGATCCCCTCCACCTGCAAGTCATTAGGGACTTTAAGAACGGCGTCTCTACGACTTCGACACTCAACGAGGATGTGGGCGTGCTCCGTCGCAGTCGCCACAGAAGACCGGCATAGTTAAGAAAACAGGTCTATTTACATACTGTCACTTCTTAAACATGTATAAAATTGGAAAAAATACAAAAATCACGGCACCCCTCTTTAAGGTGTCTCACTTGTTTTGATTGTGGGCATGTATTAGCTGATCTACACACTCACATTATGCTGTTTCTCTTTGTCGGTAGGTTCTGGACTGCAGAACCCTGTTCACTTCTACGACTCATTCTACTGTCATCTACCTTGCATAAGGCAGGTTTTACAAAACAAAACAAAACAAAACAAAAAAAACATTACAGTACATTGCCATTAGGGCTGCGGCGATTAATCGTAGTAGAATTCATAATTTATTTCTCAACTAATTTAGTGATTGATTATTAATGGGTGTTTCCCACTTAGTTTTTCAGCATTAATTGTCCTTTACAACCTGAATATAGCTGCACATGGACAGAAGCAACTGCAAAGGAACATTTGACACATACTGTAACATTGATTATATTGAGAGCCAAACATGAAGCTTGAATATTTATTTATAAAGGTCCTATTTGAGTTCAGAAGAGTACTGTACCTTTTTAGATTGAGATGTGTAGCTATTCCTTAGTCAAATCTATGCAGTCAGAATAAGCCTAAATACACTATGAGTTGCTTTAATATAACTGTGTTTATTAGCCTAATCAGCAGTTAATCACACATTTTTTTGTTGGTTAGAACTGTCTAACATATATTTTAAGGTGATGGTTAGAGAAGTGTTGTAATCCTATTCATCTTTTAACTAATCGGCCAATGATTTGATTATGAAAACAATCATTAGTTGCAACTCTGATTGCCATACTTGAATCTTTGCAGCAGATTCTTTAATGTGTCAGTGAAATCAAACAGCAGAGCAACTGATTTAAACCTGCTTATATTGAGAAATTAGCAAATCTACAAGCCCACAACTTCCGCCTCTTTCTCTGTAGGCTGCCATGCTGTGTCGACGCTCTGCAGTCAGCCCATTCCACCAGATCCCCTCCACCTGCAAGTCATTAAGGACTTTAAGAACGCCGTCTCTACAACTTCGACACTCAACGAGGATGTGGGCGTGCTCCGTCGCAGTCGCCACAGAAGACCGGCATAGTTAAGAAAACAGGCGATGCCGACGGGGTCCACCTCTTACACTGGCGTCTTTGGTTTCCATGGAGACGCTCCTCTACAGTGCACCCTTGCCCACGTTGCTAACAAGATGCCAAGAGCTGCATTCTGCCGTCGGAGGAAAGGCTCTGACCGCCGTGAGGCTTATATATCGAGCACCGATCATTTACGTGTGGTGCCGGAGGGATCTTAAACTGATTTACCACTTGGTGCAAAGTAAGTGTGGAATGTTGAAATGCAAATACTGGGGTTAGCAAATAAGAAGGTTGGCACTTCTCAAACACTACATACTTGATCATATACTGTTTGGGTGTGGCAGTATACCCACACATGTATTCAACCTGCCCTTGCTTATAGTACCTGGAATTCCCTTAAGACTCATTTGACGAGGAGTCACACTCGATGTACCACTGACCAAGCTGAACTTTTTAAAGCCTTTTGTGTGAATATATGTTGAAGTGAGACAGCTTATCCGATATTAACACATGCACATTTTACACCATAATGACGACTATCCACGTTATTGGCCTGATAGCCTCTAGATGTGCTGCATGAATTTCCTCTCTCCGAGTGAATATTCCTAATTAAACTTGTGTAGTCTGAACTCCTTTCTGTGTTACTGTACAATATCTGCACACAGTGTTGCAGTAGGACTAGAAAAAACATACAGACAAGTATAACATATTGAGAAAAATGGTTTACAATTGTATCTATAAAAGTAAATGACACATGCCCCCAAAATATTTTAGATGTTATAAGCCCCCCCCCCATGTCGACCCTCCACTACATATATATGAAGTTCTCCACAAAGCCTGCAATGTTGTGTGCACTAGGATTATCTGCAACAATACACTAAACAGTGCCCTTGATAGTCTTTCTCATTTTATAGATGAAAACAAATCGTATCAACTAGGATATCGAGTTGTAACAACTACTGTAGCAAGTTGTATCAACTAATACTAACAATGAAATGAAACAACACATTGGGTTTTACAATGTATTAGATTTGTTTTGTTTCTGTTTGCCACTTTAAAGCCATAATATTTTGTGCAATTTGAAATGTTTCATTTTTTTCATATTATAGGCTAACTTGTTTAAAAATATGTAAGATTTTTTAATTAAATGTATTAGATTTGTTTTGTTTCTATTTGCCACTTTAAAGCCACTTTTCATGGACTTTAAAATGTTTCATCTTTGCGTATTATCAGCTAACTTGTTAATAAAGTGTTTAAGTTCTACATTTGGGCTTCTATTGGATTTTATTAATGTATAGGTATTTTCATTGCATGTATGTAGATATAGGTACATATAGGTCATATATGTACATATATGCTACATACACATATATGTTCGCATACTAAAAATTGGCACCTTTCCTATATGTATGTATATGTGCATATATGTACCATATATGGTACATATATGCACATATATGGTACATATATGCACATATACATATAGGAAAGGTGCCAATTTTTAGTATGCGGCCCTATATCACAAACATACATGCACCATATATGTTTCTTCCATGTGGGCACACACACACACACACAGGTGGGTGAACTGCAGCTCTTTTCAAAAGGTATAAATAAAAGCGGGCTGGTGATCAAACAACAGAACATGGTCCTTCATTTCAATTGACTGCGTCATGTTTGGCTTCCCCCATGGTCAGGTTGTGATACCATTGTATGGCACCCAGGATGTGACTAACACAGGGTCATCTCCAGACCCAAGCTTGGCACGCACCTGATAAAAAACAAACTCTCTCATGTCACTCGATGTGGTGAGCTGCCCTTTGTTGTTCTGTATACCTTCATGGCTATTATTTTTTGCCCTTTTTTCTTTCGTTCTCTGTTGCCGTGCCAAACAGGGGTGTTTTTGCCGTTAGGCAGACTAGGCAGTTGCCTGGGGCGCGGGGAGGGGGGTTATCGGGGTGACCACAAAACATGCTTTAAAAGGATCCCAGGGTAATAGGCCTCATAGGAAAATGCATTATACTTGTCCTATATAACTGGAATTGAATATTTAAAAGACAAAATGTTCTTTATTTAAAAATAGTTCATATTTTTTTTATCCCTAGGGTAGGTATGACGTCACAGCAGATCCCCCCCCACCCCACCCCCCCTTATAATAATTGCTTAGAAACGCCATTGGTGCCAAACTTCCCCTGGCACAGACAGTATTTACACCATTTGTGACACCAGTTGTGTATTTACACCAGTGGTGACATGTCTATGCAGCGTGTGTCAAAGTGTAGGTTCTGCCGTAGTAGGAACGGCTGCTATGGCAAGCAGGTTTATCTATCGAGCACGGATCGAGTTCCTGTTGCCGTAGTGGACACATCGCTGTCGTCATGCCTGATATATACGTATATACGACTTGCGGCCCATGGCGCATTGAATCAGAACAGCCCTTTCTGATGGCAATAAACAACATTATACTCAATTTTGCCACGCACACTCTGCCACACTATTTGCCACTCGCTTTATGCATGTACTATACAGTATATACCGAATACTCTACAGATAGAGCCCACCCAACCAGGCTCACGTCGGCTCTGACAAGACAAGACACGGCGATGGTAGCCTGCCTTTGTGGAGCGTAACGTTAGATTAGGATCGCACGTTCAGACATGCAGGTACACACACACACACACACACACACACACACACACACACACACACACACACACACACACACACACACACACACACACACACACACACACACACACACACACACACACACACCAACATGCCTAAGGGCAGGAGCTCTTCTAACAATGTAGCAGTTTGTTTGATCCCTTATCCCTCAACGGGTTTATTTTTGTATTTCCATTTATGCTTCTTTTATCACATTCTCTCTGCCGGAGCTTTTCTTTTCTTTCCCCCCAGTCCAGTTCTGTGATCATTGCTCTATTCATTCAGCTCTGCTGCAACGTGTGCAGCTACTGCTGAGATGTTGCAGATTTTTTTTCATTTATGGAGGAGATGTACGTGTAGATGTGCTCAACACAGAGGTTCGCTTATTTTTGCTTTGTGGATGGCACGGCACTGATGTCAAAATTGACTGTATTGCATCAGTGTCAGGGTTAGCTTGGTGTGCTCAATCAACTCACCAGCTTAGCCACTTTCAACACAGGTGGCGCATGGGTATATAAAGGCGGCAGTGGCTCAGGGGTAGAGTCACCGGATGGTGAGGTTGGAAAGGATGCCGGTTCAATCCCGGGCACCCCCAGAGTTAGTGTCAAAATGTCCTTGAGCAAGACACTGAAGCCCTAATTGCTCCTGATGTGCTACCATGCAAGTACCTTGCATGGTTTCCACTGCCATCTTGCATGAATGTGCGTGAGCATGGCTGTAATGCACAAGCTTATGTATAGTGCTTTGGATAAAGGCAATAATAAATGCACCCTTTACCATTTATAGCCTATGTCATTATAGGGGGAAGCTATTCTCAAGATGTCAAAAGGTGCACAAAACATTAAAAGTAAACTGAAAGAAGTACAAAAATGCTAATCTTCACGCTCAAAACGTGCGGCATCTCAATGTGTTGTGCTAATTATTGTATATTTTCTCGATCTGCTGTACGACTAATTAGGTCCTAAGTGGATAGATAATTCAATGTTAACTGATGAAACCAAAATGCATTGATCTGAATAAATGTTTAAGTAATGTGTTGTCTTCTGACATGCTATCTCATCGCTGAATGACTCAGTTAAAAAAAAAAAAAAAAAAAAACATCCCTGTTCAGCATCCGCCATCATCAAGTGAGTAAATTAGAAATAAAAGAATGCAAAAAAATAAATAATAATAAATAAAAATCTGTGGTTATCTATGGTCGGTAGATCAATCGTAGTGAAGACAAAATAACGCTGTGACTAGGTAAAAGGTAAGGAGAGAGAGAGAAAAAAAAGCTTGGCAGCGGGTGCATTGTTTTTGTATTTACCCGGGACAGTGAATGAATTAAGCTATACAACTACTGGTCCCATTGTCAGCCTGTGAGTCAAGGCAAACACATCCTGGCTGGGGCGTGTTGCAGTGCTCCTGTGTGTGTACACAGCACTTAGCTCAGCTGGCACATAGTTGGCTCAAAATATCCAGCACTTGGCAAAGGTTCACTGCCCGCAGCGCGTGTGATGCCAGGGATATGCATCTGTACCTGGTGGGGAAAACGTAATAATACGAAATTAACAAAATGGAAATTAACCTATTGTCCTTGTTTGGCCCGCTCTGGCGATTTACTTGTACTCACTTTTCAAAACAGGAGTAATATGTGGCTTTTGGAAAATAAACTGGCCCATATAAGCTTGGGAATTATTTGTGCACCATTTGCTCCACCTTAATAATACCAATTGCTACAAATATGCGCAGTAGAGACCAGGAAGTTTGACGCTCACAAACCATGCATGCCATTGGCCTCTTGGATGGTTTGCGAGCATCAAACTTCCTGGTCTGTACTGCACATGTCTGTTCCCTACCATGAACCAATGTGGCCTCCCCCATGTGTCTTGGCTCCCTGTCCTATTTATATAGTCCTTGCCGTTATGTGCTCTCTGTATCTGTCAGTCCTTGAAAATGAAAGGTAGCCTGTACTGTATGTTTGCTTATCTTCACATTGCTGCTTCCATTGAAAATGAAAGTTAGATCCTCTGGTGGGGTCTATGGGCTGGAACCAGGCTACGTCTGACTCTAGCCTGCATCTATGTATCTTCTTGTCGCTGGTTTACAACTGTAGCCTGTATGTTTGTGGTGGTCATTGCGAACACAGCATCATAAGGCCTCATCAAGATTGAAAACCCATTGGTCTAACAGGTCACATGGTGACGCATTTAAACATGTGGCTTAGATCTGATTCAGCCTGGATTTGTCTGCCAGTGTAATTCGGGCCTAAGAGCAATGTACAGTATGTATTTCTTCCTCTCAACTCTGGAGCGTGTAACAACCTGCTAGGGTATATTTATACACTTGGAGATAAATGAACACATTACCATTTTTTCGGGGAAGAGCAGCTGAACACACATCTCTTAACAGACAAAAAAAAGAGAAAATACATATACAGCCGGGGAGCTATAAGTGTCTGTCAGCCAAATCAAACAGGTTCCATGAGCTTGTTTTACATACAGCTTTGCACATTTTCAAAGGCCTTTCTTGTGCTGTAATCACCCCAAGGAGGTTTTCTGGAAGGCTTTTTTTTCTTTTACTGAAGCGATGCGGACGATGTTATACCTGTTACCTGACCTTGTCATAGTTCTGCTGCATGCATGGCCCCTCCGGTGTCTAATAATTCAACCTTGGCATTTAAAGTGTGGGGGTGCGGCGGCAGCGGCAGCACAGATCTTCAAAATGGCCGCCAAACTCAACAAGCGGATTTGTCTGGTGGGGGCATTAACGCTTAGTCCAAAAGACACAATCTGAGAGATTGCTGTATCGTCTCTCCCGTCTCCGCGTAACATCAGAGAGGAAGGAAGTGCAATGAGAGCTCTCTCTTTTTCTCTCGCACTGAGAGACGCGTCCATATTATCAACAAAAATACCTTAAAAACCCTATCAGGATCCCTCAACCAAGGCTATGACTATGCCTGCACCTTTATGCCTGCACCTCTTGGTACCGCAGCACCTAAACTGCCCTAAGAACAAGGCAACAGACCTTGCAAAACAAACTGGTCAGGCTGTTACTTCAGCCTCACCCCAAGAACCCACCTCACCCCTGCCCACTTTGACAGACTCGGGTTTTTCAACAGGTGGTCCGGGGACCACGAGTGGTCCTTGAGAGGGTTCCAGGTGGTCCCCAGCTAAGTTGTTTAACCAGATGTAACTCTTGAGAACGTAAAAATGAAACCAAATGGACCCGTGCGGGTTCATTTGGTTTCATTTTTACACTCAAGAGTTAAAATAATCATTATCTTAATTAGCCAAAGTCCACACCTAGAAGATTGATGGTCATGGACAGAAGCAAAATAAATCTTTAGTTTTGGGGTCTGTGGGGCTAAAATGTCCTCAAGTGGTGGTCCGTGGCTCAAATCCTGAATAAATGGTGGTCCCTGGTGTCAAAAAGTTTGAAAACCACTGGCCTATAGGGTTGACTACAGAGTACGACATCTGGCAATGGGTCTGCAATTCAAATGCAGACCAATTTATGTAACAAGGACAATACATAAATATGAAGTGGTCACTGTGTGTTTTGCTATTAAATTCAGTAACTTTTCAAATAATTAGCCCTCACTAACTCCCTCCCTCTCCTTGTCCAAGTGGCACATTAAGTAGAGAAAATCTTGACCAGGAATGTTTGACCTGCATAGCAACAGTGTTGGATGGATTGTCATTGGACAGTGACTAAAACCCGCCTCAAAAGGTGGGGTTTTGAGAAGGGTTAATTACAGTGGAGTAGAAGTCCAATACTTGCAATATTAGCAAAGCAAAGTAAAGCAAATAACTAAAAAAAAAGAAAATGTACTTGAGTACAGTACTTGGCACAATTCTAATTCCCTCCTCCCTCACAGCCTGTCACTCATCTCTTCCATGGAATAATAACAACAGTCAGTCTCTCTCTCTCTCTCTCTCTCTCTCTCTCTCTCTCTCTCTCTCTGTCTCTGTCTCTGTCTCTGTCTCTCTGTCTCTCTGTCTCTCTGTCTCTCTGTCTCTCTGTCTCTCTGTCTCTCTGTCTCTCTGTCTCTCTCTGTCTCTCTGTCTCTCTGTCTCTCTGTCTCTCTGTCTCTCTGTCTCTCTCTCTCTCTCTCTCTCTCTCTCTCTCTCTCTCTCTCTCTCTCTCTCTCTCTCTCTCTCGACCATGAAATAACAGGCACATTATGGGCATGCTTCCCCAAATAACATAACCCAGCGGAGATCAAGTTGGATTCACTAGTGCTACCAGCAATAAGCCCAGGCAGTCTCTTGTTTTTCCTTTCCCTCTTTATGTCTTTTTCACGGTGAGGAGAAAGGGAAGAGGAGAGAGAGCCTTGACCTGTACGATAATAAAGCATAAGTACATTCACACATTCGAGGTATTTTCTTTCTCTTTTTTTTTTTTTTTTTTTTTACTTTTTTTATCCCACATTTTTTGCAAGACATTATGGGCTCCATTTTCGTTACCGCTAAACCCCTTATCCCTTAACTTCTTTGTCTTTTTAAACTATATAAAAAAAAATCAGTCGTTCAAATGGCCAGTCTACAAGCTCACAAATGTGTTAATAGATTGACATGTTGAAATATTCCAAAAAGTTTTGGAAAACAAAACAGGCAAACATACAGATCATAAATGACCATTAATCTTCTACATGCTCTAGTTGTGACTTGGACTAATCCAGATCATTAATATTTTAACTCTTGAGGGTGTAAACACGAAACCAAATGGACCCGCAAGGCTTAACCATTAAACCTTTTCATCTGGTTAACCAACTTAGATGGGGACCACCTGGGATCCTCTAAGGGACCACTGGTTGTCCCTGGACCACCTGTTGAAATCCCCTGGTGTACAGTTGTACATAGGAACGCTGGACCACTGAGCGTGAAGACCAGAATGCCGGCCCAACTCCGTAGCTGTCCCATGGTTTAAAAAAGAAAAGACACTGGTCCAATGATGTCAAGTGGCAGGCAATCGCATGAGGACTCCTAAACAGGGGCGGATCTAGGCATAGGCATGGGGGGGCAATGCCCCACTAAATGCCCAGTCTGCCCCACCAAACACGATGCCATGCAAAACAACCCAAGATATTTCAAATTAAAGTGCCTATATTTAAAATAATTTGAATCAATACTACTGCTACTAACTAACTACATTCGTGTCACCACTAAACCAACTGCATTTCATCATTGAAAACTGAAAACTCTCTGAGTCAGACCTTTAGCTTTATGCATGCTGCGTGTCTGTTGCAACTTCAACAACAACTGATATTATTGATGCTTTACTTGACTAATAAAAGTCCTGTACCTGAAAATGGTATGGGGGTGCGGCTTCATTTGCACCACGGGCGATGAAGCTGCCCCCATACCATTTTCTCTGGTATGGAGACCATCCCCCCCCCCCCCCAAATGGACTTGTTAAATCCGCCCCTGCTCCAAAAGGGTTTGGGGACTAAACCTTTGGTGTAACATTGCATGCGACAGGGCCTGTCTGTAGGTTTCTATGGATGCGACAGCGGAGTTCCTTTTTTTTACATCCACACAGTGTACTGCTGTCGGGATCAAGGAACATGTTTTAAAGAGGCTTTTCAGGTGACAACTTTGAGCCGTATTTTTTTGCGTGTGCGCCCCACTGTGGGGACAATGTCGCCTTATCGGCGCAAAAAGAAAAAGACACTTTACAGTGGAGGTGTCGTCCACAGATTTTCAAAGAACGGCCCGCGTTTCCATAGCGCTCTTTAGCCATAGAGCTTTGCGATGAATGGTGCGTTATAGCGTTTCAGATTCAGCCTTTCAGGCAGCGACGGCGGAGAGGCAACCGTGCAAAAAGAGAAGAAGCGCCTGCTTATCAGGACGCAGTGTGTTGCTAAAAAGGACACCGCCGCCAGACCCCGGATTGAACCGCGCCGCCGTATGTACCATGAAACATATCCCACACATACCGGGCGATCCATTGCATATACTGTAGTTCAGGGGTGCCCACACTTTTTTGACTTCAGAGCTACTTTCAAAATGAGCGTCTCAACAAGATCTACACATCAAAAATGTGATTATTCCATTACTGAAAATCCATTTCAAGGCCCCTAGAAAGCTTGAGCTTAGAAATAGTGGTGTTAATTACTGTTATATATGTATACTGTTATAGTGTTTAGGAATAATGCGCTTATAATGAAATATGGAGGAAGAGAATTGGAAGTTTTTTCTTGTATATGCTACTACTAACGTTTGAAAACAGAACTTGGGGTTTGAGTTGACAGTTTGTGATGTTGAGTTTAGTCAGAACTTTACTAAGAACTTTCACGCTTTTGTCCACAACTGGGAAAGAGAACTGGCAAAACATTGGTCCAAATAACAATTATTCTCCATTTTCTAATTGTGTGGACTCTTGAGAGTCCACACAATTTCATTTTTCATTTTAACGTAATTCTTGAGAGCGTTAAAATGAAACTAAATCGACCCTTACGGGTCCATTTGGTTTCATTTTAACGCTCTCAAGAGTTACGGATCTATGAGGACTGTCATGATCTACCTGCACAGTCTGTGTGTGATCTACTGGTAGATCACCATCTACGTTTTGGGCAGCCTTGCTGTAGATTAACGCAGTAGTTCTATGCCAAGGACCCCAAAAAACTGTCCAAGAGCAGATCTAGGAGCTTACAGTACATCACGTGGCAGAGTGGCAGACTATGTGAGCTTGTAGATGCCCGCAGGAGGACACATACTGTGCATTTGCATGCTGGATGGTGGATGGTGTCACCGAGATTTTCACTCCCCGGCAGGATTCACCGCTCCCGAGGCAACTTTGAATATGGTATTCAAAATCCGGTTTCGGCTACGGTTTCAGGATGCAAAAAAAAAAAAAAAATCCTGAGGAAGGGGAGTGGTAGATCTGAAGGGGTAATCTAATCTGGTACCAAAAATGTTGCGATACCTCCACCGTTTTTCATGTTATGCTCCCCTTTCTTATTTCTTCCGTTCAGAGGTGGATCCCCACACCTCAGAGTGATAAATCCCTTGACACCTGCCACACAACCCAGAGGCTGCTATACCTGTGTGTCAGTCAATAAGGGCTTGTTTTTCTTATGGTACTGTATAGCCCCCTGTCCACTCCTCTACTAGCAAGTCTAGTGCAAGGCTCTCTGTCTATGATGTTTCGTGTGGACATATCCGCCTGTCTCTGAGGCCGCAAATTTCTCCCGCGTTTCCCCCATTTTCAACATGGTTTTCCCCATTTTAACAGAATCCTAATACACTTTCAAAACCAAGTTTTGTAGGTGATTTTTTTTGTGCAGACTCCTTCCTTCGTGTGTGTGTGTGTGTGTGTGTGTGTGTGTGTGTGTGTGTGTGTGTGTGTGTGTGTGTGTGTGTGTGTGTGTGTGTGTGTGTGTGTGTGTGTGTGTGTGTGTGTGTGTGTGTGTGTGTGTGTGTGTGTGTGTGCCCTGCTATAATGCTGCCTGCTATATGCTGATCTGTTATGTAAGATGTTAAAATGGATGCTGTATGTAAACGCCACAGTAAATTATCGTTACACTTCTGTCTTCTCCATGCTGTATAGCAACCACGCGCGACATTGCTTTCTCCACGTTCCGGCTGCAATTTTCCTTCTTCTTTTTTTTCTCAGCCGTGTGCTCTGATGCGCCAAAAAACACATCGTACTGAAGAGAAAAGGGCATATTTCCTACATGATGTTTGGACAGCTCTGCAGCGGGGGAGTGGGTTTCGGGAGACGGTGATAATAGCGTCAGCAACACGGCGCTCTTTTAGCCTTTAACAACGTTCCCGTCGGTGGTCCAAGTCAAACAGCACAGAGGAGCTGAACCTGGACGTGTTGGCGTCTTCCTCCCACTCCATCTCTCCTCTTCCCAACGGTGTAAAGCATAACTGAGTACATTTACTCAGTTGCTATACTTAAAGGGCCACATCAACACTTTTAACGCAGCTTCGTATAATACATACCTGACTCTGAGCGGCCTGTGAAAGAGTTTTAAACCAGTCGTCTGGTGATCGACGACTGGTTTTACGCTCTCAAGAGTTAAAATATTCATCATGTGAATTAACCCAAGTCTACACAACTAGAGAATGTAGAAGATTAATGGACATTTTGATCTGTATGTTTGACTGTTTTGTTTCCCCAAATCCAGCCTGGAAAAAGTAAGAAAGAAGAAACAAAAGAAATATTTAGTTTTGGGGTCTGTGGGGCTAAAATGTCATCAAATGGTGGTCCTCTGTGGCTCAAATACTGAATAAATAGAGGACCCTGGTGTCAAACTGGTTGGTCTTACTCTTACTTTTATCTTGAAAATAAATTAAATTACGCAGCCTTTAGTTCAGCCTTTAGTCTTGTCCCTCCACAATATTTTGTGTATCTCATTTGGCCCCTTGGGAAAAAATAATTGCCCACCTCTGGTATAATAGGTCCTCACTAATGTATGTGATAAAATACCACGGTTTTGTTTTCTAGTAGGTCTGTGTCTCAAAGAAGGGCTCTGGTCAGTTCAGACACCCATCTTCCAGTGACATCATTGATGAAACTGCAGGCTTTCTATACCCGAAAAGCTGCACTGCACAAAGTGGAATCCATCATTCTCCCTACAATGAAAATATGAATATTATTGTCCAAGGGTCAGTTCATGACTGTGGGCAGTTCAGAAACCTATCTTGCATGTGCATCATCGTTGGGAATCCAAAAAAATAACTATTTCTATGGACAGTGTCCTGGTATGTGGCTTAGACAGAGCCCAGTTCTCTTTCAAAGCCCACATTGCACTGTCACCCCACTCCTGTAGGTTTACAATCAGATTCCTCACCCAGGAATCAGCCAGCTCCTCATCCAGACAAAACTAAACTATACTGTAAGGAACTGATCCAAAATGCCGCAGCACACTTGGTCTTTAACCAGCCAAAATTCTCACCAACTCATGTAGGTTGATTATATAGATTCCCCACCATTAAGTTCCTAGCTTATTTTGTAGCCTATGTACTGTACGTATATGATATGGTATTCCCATGCTTTTTTTCTTTTGTTCATGCTTAATGTAAGTCCATTGACCATTTTGTTAAATTATTTGTATATATACTGTATTTTTTTCTGAACATCTCCGCCCATTTCCGTGTCCAAGCGTGAGCTCTCCCGTGTTTTGCTCTTCAAACAAAAGGATCAATTCATTGAGATCAAAGAGAGGAACATTAATTTGCATACAGATTGGTGCTTAACATTTCTGAAAGACAATAAAGAGTAACGGCAGGATGAATTATGCAGTGTTTCTCTGTCAGGTCAGACCCTATAGCGCGTTGTTTTCCCGGGGGAGGCTCAGCTGTGGGGGAAAGTATACTCACACGTTTCACTTTCGCTTGCGTAAAATCATCACTATACTGCCATGGAGCAACAGCTCTCTGTTACAAGTAAAAGTCCAGAATTCAGCATTTACTTGAGGAAAAGTACAAGCGTTTTGGTATCAACATGTAATTAAACACTTAAGGAGTATTCAGTGAACAGCATACACGCCAAGGCCCACCCCGACTCGCTCCTGATTGGAGGAAGGGCCCCTCTCACCCTAATTGAATGAAAAGGCTTTTCTTCCAGAGAGGAACTCCTTATATGGTCACCACACTCTTTAGCCAGGATTACCCAACAAAAAGTAGAAGAAAAAGTAGAAGAAAACCATAACAATATTTGAATTAAGTGAAATCACTTACTATACCTTTGAAGCATCACAAGTAGAGAGTCATCACGCAAAGTCCAATATATAAACTTTTTTTTCTATATAAAATTAAAACGAAAATACACGAATCTACAAGCCGTGTCACACCGTGAACACATTGTGAACTTGTGGATCTGCTATTTACAACTGGCCTACATGACAAACATGGTTATGCATATTTGTTTTCTTTTTTTTAAACAATATCTACAATGTAACTAACTCAAGTTTTCAGATTATTGCTATGTGGAGTCATGTAAAAAAAAAACTCACCATTTGCCTCTGAGTGGCATACAGATCAAGTACAGTATTTTTAGATTATTGTAAATGCTTGTACTCGTACAATACTTCAGTATTAAATGTACATCGTTACCACGACGGAAGTGCAATGGAGGGACGGGCGGACGGACGAACACTTGTTCATCTCGCTTACATATAAATGATGGTTATCCTGACATGGCTTACGCTAACGCCACCTTGAAATCCATCTGCGCTCTCTCTCTCTCTCTCCCTCCCTCCGTTCCGCGAGTTGCCACAGCCAGGCGTTTGTTATCCTTAATGCAACCTTAGCGTTTGTGAAAACAGAGGCTTGAGCTCATTGAAATAATAATAATACTAGTACTAGTCCTGTAATGCTGGGGGCAGTGCATACCGGCGTGACCGACCCCAAGACAATGTTTGTACTGTTACAGGAGCCATGCTAAGCTCTGACCATCTGTGTGTGTGTGTGTGTGTGTGTGTGTGTGTGTGTGTGTGTGTGTGTGTGTGTGTGTGTGTGTGTGTGTGTGTGTGTGTGTGTGTGTGTGTGTGTGTGTGTGTGTGTGTGTGTGTGTGTGTGTGTGTGTGTGTGTGTGTGCAGCAAAATCCACCAACGACTGTTGGGCTGGTCACAACATGGTCGCAACCAACCCTGTTTCAGAAACTTCAAGATAAAGTGTCCAAATTAATTTCACTGCGCCTTTCGAGGGGAATTCCACCCATTTTAAAGTTTTAAAGAGAGCATACAAATGGAACCAAATTAACCCTAACGGCTCCCATTTGGTTCCAGTTGTACTCTCTCAGAAAAAATACTTCCTAAAACATTTACATGGTGAAACATGTAAACAGACTTCATGATGTCATCAAGTTGGGTTTCACCATGTTTAATGTTTTCTTTTTTTCAGACCTCCATTTCCCCATTTCTAGGAAACGCAGAATCGGGAATCATGTCCACACAACAAACGGTATATTGATGACACAGTAAAACGGGTGGAATTCCGCTTTAAACTCATTCTGTACAGAACGTTGTTACATTGCTTTGAATGGTATGCTACATAAATGAAATCCATTGTCATCATTATCATTACCACATGGGAAGCACGGACACACACAGGCACAGTTATGGGTTCAAAGTTATAGACTCAAAACGAAGACAGAGAACAAGAAAGAGAGAAGGGGGGGTGGGGGTGGGGGCTCGACGGGGTGACGCAGGGACAGTTAATCACCTGCCAGACGGACGGACACACAGAGCCGTATGAAGATGAGAGGCAGAGCGCCGAGAGTCGATATATACAGCCAGACGTTTCCCATCAGTCAAGCAGTCATCTTCACATAAAGAGCAGCCGAACGACGCTCCGCCGAATACAGATGAGCAGGAAAAAGCTCGGCGGCTGTGACTGACGCTGAACACGTGCGAGGAGGTATTCTCCCTGTGAGGCACGTCGACGCCTCGGCCGCTCCACACGCCACACACAGCGGTGGCTGTCATTTAAATGTAATAAAGGCAACTTTTTTTTTTTTTTTTTTAGCCAGAAAACGACTTTGATGCTGCAGCTGTTTCCCTGCAGACAGACACTTGCTTCGTCCCGAACTTTGTTATCGACAAATCACGGAAACAAAACATTTGTCGGGGCTCAGGAAATGCGGTGCTAATTTGTGGGCGAGGGTTGAGGCAGCGATTTAGCCAATCACAGCACAGCAGTCTCCAGCAGATTCATAGTGAACTAGAAAAGTGCCCTTCTGGGCACAGGTCTCACCAGGCCAGTTCAGGTTGTGGCCTCCTGGTGGGCTATAATATGCCAATGTTAAAAGGGTGCCATTTCTTCGTATGACTTTAGCATTTAGATGATTTGAGGCATTTTTGTCCAAAATGTGTTTTGCAAATGTTCACCTGTTGGTGGCGCTATAACAAGCATTGTGAAAAGAGTGGATATTAGAGAGAATATTTTTCTCAGCCTAGTATTTTAGTGTGTTAAAAAGATTTTATGTAAATTGCTGCTGTGCATCTCCTTTTAAAATCGGCCTCCTGGTGGCACTATAAGATAGCGTTGTCGGAAAATATGGAGCAGAGGTTTATGGTTTGCATCCAGGGAGTCTGTGTGTAAATTCTGGCATTGATCGCGTTTACGGTTTTGGGAGATTAGCTGGTAATAGCCTGGTCTAGCCCTCAACAGGGGGGATCTAGCTTCCCCATAGGGGGGGCATGTGGTTTAGCAGGGGGGGCAAACAAATTGGTGGATGTCAAATCCCCCAAACCCCCGTAAATGCACAGAAAGCCATGCTATCATCATATTAGTTAATCTATCCATATCTATATCCATTTGATTTGTCTTATAGGTATTATATCGGATGATCTTCCTGACACTACCCTCTGCATTTACCCAGGCTTAAAAATATTGTTTTATTCAGTTGGGTGGGCATACCAATATTTTAAAAATAAATGAAAACTGTAAATGAAATTCCACAGCCCTCTCTCACATATTAGGAGGACAATATCAGTCACCAGCAGAGATGGGGAAAAAGCACCCATATTTGGTCATATTTTATTTTTAAAAGACGTTTCTGTCATTTGCGCTTGAAATGTACAATATACTGTATTCTGCAAATGTTAATACTTAAAATGTAACCAGCTCTTTAAACGGTTTGATTTTAAAATCCAAAGTCATAGAATGCACTGCATTAGTGTTTCTCAACCTTTTTTGTCCAAAGGCACAGTTTTCATAGCCCAAAATCTCAGGGCACACTAGATATAATTTTTGTGTGTGTATGCATTCTTTTATAATCTCAGCATCTCTGAATGTTGTTTGCAAGTTCGGGGAACCCCTAGAGACCACCACTTGCAGTTGCAACACTTCACACTCACTCTTCACACGGGTGTGATTTTTTCCCCCATGCAACACGGAGAGATTGCAGCACCTCTCCTGTTCTGTGCAAGAAACCATGCAACACGAACAGGCTGCAGTCCTCTCTCTGCTCCATGTTCGTGTTTTACCATGTTCAAGTGAGCTTTCCTTTCTGAACCCGCGGGTTGTGTTAGACTCCCGATATTTTGCGACAGCATTGAATTGTAGCCTAATCAACTTTTTCTTTTTAGTTTCGGTAGCGTGGTTTAAAATAGTGGCTTAACCCAGCGATCCGGGCGAGTTTTTTCTTATGTCCTACAGTTATACTGCAAGTAAACTAGGCTACCACGTTCACGGTGATGGTCCCACCAAACAAAGACTAAATTAGCATTTCTATGTCCGAGGCGAGCTTCATAAATGCATAGGCACGACTCGCCACGAGGGTCATTAGCGTAGCCTACCTATTGTTTTTGTCGCACCTAAGAACAATGGAATGAATACATTGCAGTATCTATTGGTTTCGGGAGGTTTGGAACAGAACTAAAGTAACGACGGTTCGTTTTAAAACAGAGCGATAGAGAGAAAGACGGAGTCGAGAGAGGACAGGAGAACGAGAAGTTGAGGAAAAAAGTTGGAGAAAGATACGGTCGGTGGCGGTGCGGTAGACAGTGTGTGACTAGTGTCAGTGCCTGTCTGCAGCTGCGGTGGACTGAGTGAGAGAGGACTGAGAGTGAAGCGACGAGGCCACCCCCCCCCCCCCCCCCCCCCCCCCCCCCCCCCCCCCCCCCCCCCCTCCCCCCCCCCCCCCCCCACCCCCCCCTCCCTATGCATCTACCAATCAGGAAATACTTTAAATGAGGGAGAGAATAATAATGATATATATATATTTAATTTGGGATGTTCCTTGCCATCGCGTTTGGGGGGGCAAGCGCCAAATCTGGGGGGGCATTGCCCCCCCTAGCCTATGCCTAGATCCGCCCCTGCCCTCAATGATTTTGGCCTTGGGGGGCGGGGGGTGTCGTGGGATCCACACGGCGGAAGTGCTGCGCTCTGATTTGATCTCACTAACGTGTCGTCATCCCCGCCCCTCCCGCGCCGTCCACTGCTGTTCTACGTCACATTATTTAGAGCAACGCCCACCCGGAAGGTTCACTCCCACCTCAAGGCCACTTTCCAACGTGGGTTAGTCCAGGCTTTCCGTTTTCGCGCAACGCGAATGAAAATGAAAGCCTGGGTGTCGAGGCTAGCTGGTAACAGACGGACACACATACAGATTTTTGCCCACAAATTGCAAAAGTCGGCCTCCTGGTGCCGCTATAATAGGCCTGGCCAAAACTTGGAGCAGAGGTTCATGGTTGGCTTCAGGGAGTGTGTGTGCAAATTGTGGCATCAATCGCGTTTATGGTTTGGGAGATTAGCGGTAACAGACGGACACACACACAGATTTTTGCCAAAAAATTGCAAAAGTCGGGCTCCTGGTGGCGCTATAATAGGCCCTGGCCAAAAATTTGGAGCAGAGGTTCATGGTTGGCATCCAGGGAGTGTGTTTGTAAATTTTGGCAGCGATCGGGTAAACGGCGCCAAGAGATTACTTGTTAACAGACGGACGGACACACCCACACACACACACACGGACACGGACACGGACACACAGACGGAGGGTGAAAACATATTCTCCACCATGCCTCCGGCCTGGTGGAGACAACCAGTAGAGTGGAGGTGAGGTGGAGTTAGATTCTGTTCACTGTTTACAGTATTTGTACACACTAAAGTTTGTCTATTACCTTTAATGGTTTATTCAGTGTATTCATTTCACTTAATTCATTCTTTGGATAATCTCTCGTTACTAGAGAATGTAGTGACCATGTCAAAGCACTCGTCCAATCAGGTGGGGCCTTCCTCCAATCAGGATCAACTGGGGGTGGGGCTTGGTGTTGGGTTGTTGCATGTCCCCTTACTGTAGAGTGTGTGAATGTGCACATCTTGGACCAGAGGGTTTCCCATAAGCAACAGAATTACTGAATGCTCCTTTAAGACTGTGTTTTCTGAACATTTTCATGTCAATCAACCCGGCAATCTATGTATTCTATCCCTTCATTTATTTATTCATCTACAGTATAGTATATTCAATTATTTATTTAACAGCCAGTGTCTGAACCTGCACTGAAACTGCTCACTGTGTCAAAGTGAGATCCCATTCAAATCAAACTGCTTCAAGCTGACAGTGAATCCATTAGTCGAGCCGACATCCCACACTTCACTTCAATCACATTAGCAATGAAGTTAAATCCTCCGCTATAAAAAAAGTGCCTGAAAAATGTCCATTGCACAAAATGTCATTTTTTTAAGGACTGGACTGACTAACTGGCCAAATCTACAATCAAATCTCCCTCCGACAAATCCAAAAGCTGATCGCATATACGCGTTAGTCTGACATGAATGGCGGCCAATTACTCTTCTCTGAAATGGCCATTCTTACTCATAAAACTCTCCCCTTCTTCGATATACTGTACTGCCACATCTACTGTTCCGGGAGGTAGATTTTGTAATAAATCTGGGCTCTTAATTGGGTCAGCGATGTTGGGGTGACATAACGATGGATCTGGAAGGTATTTGAGCAGGGCCGGATCTAGAGGGGGGCAGGGGTGGGCAGTGCCCACCCAAATGTGCATCTTGCCCACCCAGTGAACGATAATATCAGTGGTTTTCATCAGTGGTCCAGGGACCACCAGTGGTTTAGAGGTGGTCCCCAGCTAAATGTTGGAAAGTTCACCAGATGTAACTCTTTGAGAGCGTATAAAATGAAACCAAATGGACCCTTGCGGGTCCATTTGGTTCCAATTTACGCTCTCAGGAGTTTAATATATTCATCATGTGAATTATCCCAAGTCTACACAACTAGAGAATGTATAAGATTTAATGGTCATTTTGATCTGAATGTTTGACTGTTTTTCCCCAAAGCCTGGAATTGTAAACGAAACCAAATTAAATCTTATTATTTTGAGGTCTGTGGGGCTAAAATGTCATCAACTGGTGGTCCTCCGTGGCTCAAATGCTGAATAAATAGAGGGCCCCGGTGTCAAAAAAGGTTGAAAACCATTGCTTCATATGAAAAACTTTGGAGGTGACCACCCTGCCATTCTTCTAGCCCACCCTAGTAGTGCTGGCTAAATCTGCCCTGTATTTGAGGGAACGTCATTCCGGCTTGCACACTTTCTAATTATCAAATGGCAATCATAATTTGACCAATATGATCGTTTTGTGCATGCATGTGTATTTTGTTTTAGGTCACATAATCGCCGGCTAATCCTTTGGTAGACTCAATGCGAATGGGCGGAGAAGTTATGATTCTTCCATATTTAATTTGCTCCAATTTCCGTTTGTCTGTCTGGGGCGGATGTAACCTGTCCCATTTTGGGGGGGGGGGGGGGGGGGGGGGGGGGGGGGGGCAAGAGAACATGTTGGCGGGGGCAAGAGAAAATGGTATGGGGGCGGCTTCATCGGTTACAGGACTTTTTGTTGTTGTTGAAGTTGCAACAGACTGTGTGTCTGTTGCAACTACTTGCATAAAGCTAAAGGTCTGACTCAGAGAGTTTTCTGTTTTCAATGATGAAATGCTGTTGGTTTAGTGGTGCCAAAATTGTAGTTAGTAGCAGTAGTAGTGTTTCAAATCATTTTAAATATAAGCACTTTAATTTGAAATATCTTGGGTTGTTTTGCATGGCATCATGTTTGGGGGAGCAGACTGGGTATTTAGGGGGGCACTGCCCCCCATACCCATGCCTAGATCCGCCCTGTTTGTCTGTGCGTCTGTCAGTGCCAGGGTTCCCGGTCCAGGTCCTAACCTGAAAGGATTTTGGCCTGGGGGGCAGGGGGGGTGCCGTCCGTTTTTGGACGGCAGATAAGCTGATCTGATTTGATTTGACCAACTCGTGGTCATCCCCGGCCCCTCCTCCCCCGTCCCTCCACTGCTGTGCTACGTCACATCATTTGGAACCACGCCCACCCAAAAATGAAAAATGAAAGATATGGAATCTAATTGTAACCCATTCTTGAATTCAGCAGCCTGAAGTTAGAATAATTCAAGGGATAAATAAATAAAGTAAATTTAATTCAAGAGTTAAAACTAGGGCTGTCAGTCGATTCAAATATTGAATTGAATCACATGATGGCCCATAGTTAATCTTTGATTAATTGTGATTTAATCATATTTTTTATTAGTTCTAAATATACCTTAATTGACTGGTTTTCAAGATTTTTCACATCAAGGTCCATTATTTATTCTGCATTTGATCCACAGACCACCATTTGATGATATTTATTTAGACTTGCTGGTCTAACTTAAAGGTAGGGGAAGTGATTTCACTTTTGTCAGATATCACCCAAAAAAAATATTTTTTTCTGTTAAAATGCTCTATTATAAGGTGTGGAAACCACATATGGAGTTTCCCCTCCCCCACGTTAGCAGAGGAGCTAATAAAAGTTCCCCAGGTCACACCAATTCTCCTCCAATCAGGAGCGAGCAGCAGGTTCACATAGTGTAGCTACTGTTGGGGGCCCTAGTGCACCAGGCTGGTACTACACCATGAATTTCAAATCACTTCCCTACTTTAACTATTTGTCCAAAATTCCAAGCTGTTTTGATGTTGGTACCATTAGGAGCGAATATGCAAATTTTGTAAAAATGTTTTCTACATTCATCTAATCCACCTTTCGTTACGGCACCCACCCATCGCTTTTCTCCATCCTTTACTTGACTACCGTTGCTAACTATGACAAGCTTTGGCTGGGAGAGAGCCTCCTCCGTTAACCAACGTGTCATCGCACTATTTATGGATGTTTTTATTATAAGTTCCTAGATCAAAAACATCAACAGCCCTATAATGCCATCCTTCATCCTGAATTCCAGTAGTGCCATAAAGTGTCCAAAACGGTTGTAGGGGGCAGTTATTATTAGCTTTTCAAAGCCAAAGAAAAGACTTTAGCTTAGCCCTGCCACTACAGTCAGCTGGTCTGTGTTGTCATGTTCTGTGCACCGTTTCCGTTTCCATGAATATAAATCCCATTGCCTAAGGGGGTGGTCCTGACTCGCGATTGGGTTCTGGTGACGTAGCAACACTCAATGCGCTGTCCCATTGGCCGTGTGCTCGTAACACGAGCCAATGGCTGCAGCTCTCGACGTCCCATAGGCCAGACAGTGTGCCAGAGTGTTGCCATGTCGTATCGAAATGAGCTACTTTGGGCTTGTGTTTCATAGACAGAAATGTAGGTCCTTTCAACAACAACAACAAAAACGTATATAGCATAATGTCATAAAGTGCATTATTTGCCATAGTGTAATGAACATGAATAAAATCCATATGATTTGATTCATATATCTTAGATTCATCACACAACTGAACTATATGAAGCCTTTTATTGTTTCAATATTTGTTTCAATATATCACCTGCCCCCACTTCCCTGGCAACTGTTGTTAGGGGTCTCCTCCATAAAGGACCGCGCTATCTCGCTGTTTCCAGATGAGTAGTAGCCTAATAGTTGCGATACCATCGATAATATATCAAACAGTTGCCAGGGAAGTGGGGGCAGGTGGGCGGGGTTTACCGACTTGTCACACTTCAGATTATGCGTTTAATGTCATTTCTACGGTGTGAACCTTTTCAGGAGAGTATGTCACAAAACCAAAGGTTATACTTAGAGGTCCTTTTCAGAAGATAGCATAATGTGAAGAATGAAGTTCATAATTTGTCATAATCTGTAGGTCAGAGCCATACTCATCAATATTGAAACAATAAAAGGCTTCATATAGTTCAGTTGTGTGATGAATCTAAGATATATGAATCAAATCATATGGATTTTATTCATGTTCATTACATTATGGCAAATAATGCACTTTATGACATTATGCTATATACGTTTTTGTTGTTGTTGTTGAAAGGACCTACATTTCTGTCTATGAAACACAAGCCCAAAGTAGCTCATTTCGATACGACATGGCAACACTCTGGCACACTGTCTGGCCTATGGGACGTCGAGAGCTGCAGCCATTGGCTCGTGTTACGAGCACACGGCCAATGGGACAGCGCATTGAGTGTTGCTACGTCACCAGAACCCAATCGCGAGTCAGGACCACCCCTTAGGCAATGGGATTTATATTCATGGAAACGGAAACGGTGCACAGAACATGACAACACAGACCAGCTGACTGTAGTGGCAGGGCTAAGCTAAAGTCTTTGCTTTGGCTTTGAAAAGCTAATAATAACTGCCCCCTACAACCGTTTTGGACACTTTATGGCACTACTGGAATTCAGGATGAAGGATGGCATTATAGGGCTGTTGATGTTTTTGATCTGGGAACTTATAATAAAAACATCATAAATGGTGCGATGACACGTTGGTTAACGGAGGAGGCTCTCTCCCAGCCAAAGCTTGTCATAGTTAGCAACGGTAGTCAAGTAAAGGATGGAGAAAAGCGAAGGGTGGGTGCCGTAACGAAAGGTGGATTCTGCAGATAACTTAAGTGATGCAAATATTCAACATTTTTTACTGTGAGTTAATTGCACACTAAATAAATTAATTGAGTTAACTCGGCTGATTTAACTTGCGATTAACTAGTTAATGCTGACAACCTTAGTTAAAACCAGTCTTTTAAAACAAGTGTTTTTAAATCTTACACATTTACTACAACTAAAGTGTTGCTCTAAAAGTCTGTTAAAATGCCTGCATTTGCATATCAGCTATATACAGTTACATTGTATAAGTAAAGAAGAAAATATGGCAATTTAAACAAAACAGGTGTCTAACTTAAATTTACCAAGGGTTAAAATTACCTGGCTCCCTGGTTGACTCCGCAGTTGGCCAATCAGTGAGCTCAGAGTGCTTGTGTCCCGCCTACTGGTGGTGCAGTTTCCTGTCAGGCAGGAAGCAGACAGAGAAATAAAATGGTGGTTCTCATGTGCTACATGTACCCAACACAGAGACAATCTATTGCAATCTACATGGTAAGTCTATCGAAATAAGCCTCACCACTACACCATCCATATTCTTCATAATGTTAGGCAGCATCTGATGTATATATTCTGTCACTTTGGGTTTATAGAGCACTGTGAGACCGATGTGAAAATCACTGAACTGCCAAGTGATATTGCAGCTGAGCCAGTCCATTCATTGATCAGCGGTGAGTGAGACAATAAAGGCCATTTGCTCCAAGAAGGATTAAGCCCTAATCTGGTTTAAATCAAGGTCTATCTATAATTATAAAGAGGTGTATCTACAGTATAATATCTGTAATATTCATGGATTTAATTTTCACAGTAAGCCTGGATTAATATCAAACCTGTTGCACAACATTACACTTTGATTTAATTACCAATAAGGGCTTAATTCTAAACCTGCAGGAGAGGTAGTTTAAATGTAACCATGGCGGCAGAACCTATGTCAGATGTAATCATGGAAATGAAAGAGAAAACGAAAGCGCACCTCAAAGAAAAATAAGGAGCCGTTTAAATCCGGTCGAATTGTATGATTTATGATGGATTTATGCAGTGTGCGTCGCCTGATTTGACTGAAAGTAACACCACCTTCGTTGAAACCGTTTGTCCCTATTCAGGCTGCATGAACAGCCCTCTAGCGCTCAGTTTCTGACCCCTCAATGTCACAATTCTTCTATCTGATGGCTCCCCCGAAAGCAATAGATGGGCTGCCTGCGGATTTTAATCATAGGTTAAGGACTTAATCACACACCTGTCAAGCAATGCTTAAAGTTAAGTGGTGCAGCACAACTTGAATTAAAATAATCCTTCATCAGCAAATCTGTGATTAGCACTAAACTAAGCTTTATTTAATCTCTTATGGTGCAAACTACTAGCCTGGCTCAGCCCTGAAACAGCACCTTAAACATACTACCTTATTTTTTCCCCCTGTGATTCATGATGAATAATGAAGTGAAACAAAATAACAATTCAGGCAGACTAGCAAAAAGACTAAATGTAATCAAAATGGATCTTAGCCATGAGCTGACAACATATTTTGGTGTAAGAACGCCCAATATTAACCTCCAACTTACTGTACCGTCCTTATGGTTATTTAATATGCACTTCATGCAATTTACTTTTTGCATTATAGTATGTAAAGGAGTATCTTTTATCGTGTATTTTTTATTTTGTTTGTGAGAACATTTCATTTGGTATTTGGAATAGTAAAGAATATAATCGCTTGATTGATTATTTATGAATGGTTGCATATCATAGCTAATTACAGGTGAGAGAGGCAACACACACACACAAATAAGCTCCTCCTGTCCTGGGCCCAACAAATGTTTTGTTTTCATGGTTTGTTGACAACAAAGTTCTGGACCATCTGCAGGCCGAAGCAAGTGTCTGTCTGCAGGGAAACAGCTGCAGCATCAACGTAGAAGCAACGTAGGGAGGAAAAAGGGAAAAAAAAATCAATTTATCTATTCTGATTATTGGCTAAAAAGATGCCGCTATTACCTTTTAATACGATTTAAAAAGAGTATCAATGTATGCTAGATCATGAAGATTTAGAGCACAGGTTTTCAACAGGTGGTCCGTGGACCACTAGTGGTCCTTGAGAGGGTTGTGCTTGGTCCCCAGCAAAGTTGGTTAACCAGATGAAAAGTTGGTTAGCCAGATGTAACTCTTGAGAGCGTAAACATGAAACCAAATGGACCCTTGCGGAACGGGCACGGGAGGGGCCGGGGATGACGACACGTTAGTGAGATCAAATCAGAGCGCAGCACTTCCGCCGTGTGGATCCCACGACACCCCCGCCCCCCAAGGCCAAAATCATTGAGGGCTAGACCAGGCTAAGTCATGGTTAACAGTTCACAGTGTGAATAACACTTAATCTGGATGTTGTCTGTCCTACTACAGGTCAGTTCTTTGGCAAGGTTGGGTGAACGCTTCCATCCTGATCATCACCTGGAGTGTGGAGAAGAGGACGTCGCTCCCCCTGTCCCCTCTCATCTGGTTGAGGACCCCGGGTGCATCTGAGGACCCCCTACGGTCACAGCACCCCCAGAGATTCCCAGTGTATACTGGGCAACGAGCTGACCCCAACCGAATCTACACCGATGGTGATTCAGTGATCTCCCTCCCTCGCGGATTGTACGGTAGGACAAAGAACATAAACAAACAGTATCACTATACAAAGGGGTTTTCAACCTTTTTCATACCAGGGCCCACCATTTATTCAGCATCTGAGCCACGGACCACCATTTGATGACATTTCAACCCCGCAGACCCCAAAACTAAAGATTTATTTTGCTTTTGTCCACAATTCCTGTCTGGATTTAAAACAAAACAGTCAAACAAACAGATGAAAATGACCGTTAATCTTCTACATTGTCTAGTTGTCTAGACTTGCTCTAATTCAGATGGTGAATATAACTCTTGAGGGTGTAAACATGAAACCAAATGGACCCGCAAGGGTCCATTTGGTTTCATGTTTACGCTCTCAAAGAGTTACATCTGGTTAACCAACTTTCCATCATTTAGCCTGGGGACCACCTGGAACTCTCTCAGGGACCACTGGTGGTGGCCCAGTGGTCCGGACCACCAGTTGAAAACCCCTGCTATACAGATTAAAGTACCCGAACATGCACAAAACTAAAACACTTTTGGAACTAAAGAGTTTTATTACAGTATTTTTGTCGGCTTTTTATTCTTTAAGTTTATTATTGTCTATATTACTGCATATACTTCTATATTATTGCAGCTTTTTCATGTTTATATTTCACATTAACAAGTGGCCATTCAATTCAATCTGATTTTGTTTGTGTCGATATGCATCACTGGCTCTTAAAAACACTAGAGTTCTTCTGATACTAAGCAGACATGGCAACACTGCCTCGGGCAGCGGTGGCTCAGGGGAGCCACCACTGTATGGTAACCGCAAGATTTGAACCCGGTTCGAACCCCCAGACTTAGTGTCGATGTGTCGCTGAGCAAGACACTTAACCCCTCATTGCTCCTGATGTGCTCGTTGTGTCTTGCATCAGGGGCGGATGTAACATGTCCCATTTGGAGGGGCAAGCGAACATGTTGGAGGGGCAAGAGAAAATGGTATGGGGGCGGCTTTATCGCCCGTGGCGCGAAGTCGCACCCATACCATTTTCGGTTACAGGACTTATATTAGGCAAGTAAAGCATATCGATTTAATAACATCAGTTGTTGTTGAAGTTGCAACAGATACGCAACATGCATAAAGCTAAAGGTCTGACTCAGAGAGTTTTCTGGTGTCAATGATGAAATGCTGTTGGTTTAGTGGTGACACAGCTGTAGTTAGTTAGTAGCAGTAGTAGTGTTTCAAGTCATTTTAAATATAAGCACTTTAATTTGAAATATCTTGGGTTGTTTTGCATGGCATCGTGTTTGGGGGCAGACTGGGTATTTAGGGGGGCACTGCCCCCCCATGCCCATGCCTAGATGCCTTGCATGGTTTCCACCACCATAGGTGTATGAATGTGTGTGTGTGTGTGTGAATGGGTGAATGTGATGTACAATCTACGTAAAGCACCTTGGTTAAAGGCGGTATACAAATGCACCATTTGAAGCACACCCACAAAGAGTCCCAGCTGGGAATCTTGTGGATAACACCAAGACAAAACTGGGCGTACGATATAAGTGACACTTCTTTCTTTTTTCCACGACCCTGCATGACCGTGGCAGTGTTGGTACTAATACATTTTTCATAATTCACCACAAGCCTTTTACATATCTAAGAATGAGTCCAAAAATAGGAGGATTTAGTTTCCATTGCACGCTGACCCAATTAAAGTCCCGGTTTCCAGAATCCAGATAGACATCGCTCGCCGCATCGTTAATTGGCTGTAGTAATATTATTTAAATGAGCCTCGCCTACATTTCTATATTTATTTTAATTAACAATTTTCTCCGGAAGAATAAATGACCAGGATTACATGCCTGACCTATATATACTGAAGCGGGTGGGGGATGAGGCTCCCCCAATTTCTAGTGCTATTTCCAAATGGGAACATGTTTTTTTGGTTTTCAAATTAAGTGTGTTGGAGATACAGCACAGGGCAGCGTAATTAAGGCCCTCTGCCCTCCAAATCTCCACTTACATTCTAATTCCTAAGACGTCATACCGCCAAACCCATTTGAGATATTGTGCAAAGGCAGGAGATTATGCTCTCCATTTTCCTCACCACTTAACCCCTTATCCCCAAACTTCTATGCCTTTTTTACTATTTGGGGGAAAAATAAAATAAAATGTACAGCCTTTAAAGGGGGGAGAGCGTACAAATGCAACCAAGGGGAGAGCGTACAAATGCAACCAAATGAACCCTAACGGGTTCATTTGGTTCCATTTGTACGCTCTCAGAAAAAAGAAGCATCTAAAGAAATCCATTAACATGGTGAAAATTCTTCAGACCTCCATTTCTTGGGAACACAGAATGGGGGAACTTTTTTTTTTATCATGTCCACCCAACACCTCTAGGGTATAGTAATGATATATTAGAATGTTGAAAGAATGCTCACAAGGTGTCAATGTAGAACTGCAAGGTAACTACTGAAAAATGTTTCTCAAAATAGTAAAACAAAAAAAGACAAAAAGTTAGGGATGACGGGGTTAATGTGTGACTAAAATGGAGCCCTTAGGACCCAAATCAGGCATGGCAGTTGACTTAAAGGGGAATTCCACCTATTTTCATTTTTTCTGAGAGCGTACAAGTGAACCCTAACGGGTTCATTTGGTTCCATTTGTACGCTCTCAGAAAAAAGAAGCGTCTAAAGAAATCCATTAACATCATGAAAATACATCTTGATGATGTCATCAAGATGTTTCACCATGTTAGTGGTTTTCTTCAGACCTCCATTTCTTGGGAACACATTTTACTATGTTGACATAGTAAAATGTTGAAAATGGGTGGAATTCCCCTTTAAATCCAAGGTTTTTATGCTTAAACAATACAAGGAACATTGAACACCACAAACAGAAACCCAACGACGGGAACACTCTTGATATAAGAGCAAAGAACTAACAAAGGAACTGAAATAACAAGGGAGTAGAAACAGACTAATTAGGCACCAGTGTTGCCAACTGCCAAAATCCAAAATGCACTAGTGGCACTTCCAAAATGCACTAGAATGTATGCGCTAGAGCAGTGGGTTTTAAACCATTTTCATACCAGGGCCCACTATTTATTCTGCATTTTAGCCACGGAGTACCATCATTTGATGTTGAGTTTAGTCTCTTGGACTAATTTAGGAGAGATCACTGGCAAAATGTTGGTCAAAATGGCAATTCTACATTTTGAAAATGTGTAGATTCTTGGAAATTGTATGTAATTCAAATGTTTGAATATAATTTAACTCTTGAGATCGTAAAATAAAACCAAATGGACCCTTACGGGTCCATTTGGTTTTATTTTACGATCTCAAGAGTTACAGTCAGATCTATAAGGGTCCATTTGGTTACCAATGGTCCTTTCTAGGAAGAAAGGAGGACTCTATCATTGTAGGAAAAATGGTGAAAAACAAGGGTTTTATCTCTATCTTTCGCCCCAACTCACCAGCAAAAAAGGAAAAAAAAAAAAAAAAGATTTTCCGCCAGGAGTTTTTCACTAATTTTGGGGCTAGAGGGTTCTGGAAAAGAGCTAAATATAGCGTCAAATGCACTGACATTGTTAGGCAGAAGCGAACAACTGACAAAATCAACACAGGGCTAGGGCACTAATAATAATGGATTGCATTTTTATAGCACTTTTCTATGCACAGTGTGTATACTCAAAGCGCTTACAATGGTCCATTCATTCATACATTGTGAAGTAGAGCGGTGAACAGTCAACGCCAGCGTCCTAAACTTCCCACATTCATACACCAGTGGTGGTAACCACTGGAGGCAAGGTGGGGTTCAGTGTCTTGCCCAAGGACACTACGACATGTAGACAGGAGGAGCCGGGAATCGAACCGCCGACCACTGGATCATTGGCCGACCTACTCTACCTCCTGAGCCACAGCCGCCCGTATGTGGACACAGATGGAAAACATAGGACTGATAACATGGAGACAAGGTAGATCGAGAACAACAGGGGCAACAGGAAACACTAGGAACAATACTACAAAATAAGAGTGCACATGTGTCACAATGTAAAACTATACTGTAACTGCAACTAAGAAACAAGGTACATACTAAAAATTCACAGGAAAACACCAGAAAATCTAAAAGCCAAGGATGGAGCTAAAAGATGGCTTTGAAAATGTTTGAAAATGTCCCATGTCCCGATAAGCTTCAATTTGAGTCCAAGATTAGCGTATTTATCTTGAATATTACCGTTTCTGTAACCAGAATTCTCTATCATCACGGCGTGTTTCGAGATCATATCATCGTGACACTTTGGCAGGCACAACGCCCAAAAGGTTTAACTACAGTACGGAGATAGGACCTCCGCTATAACAACCTCCGGTAAACGAGTTATTCTTTGTTAGATGAAAACACATAACCCCTGTCCAGCCGTGTTGGAGGGGTGCAGTAAAGATTAATTGGGTGGGGTGAAACCTGTGCTCAACCCAACAGCCGCGGGGTCATCTGGACAGTGAAGGACATAACCTGCAGCCCGTTTGATTGTCCCCCCCCCCATCTCATCTCAGCCCACTTCATTTCTGGTCCCATAAAGCTCTTTGATTGACCCAGCGCTGCAAAGTCCACAAAACACTGGCTGTGAATCTGGCCATCTGTTCCCGTCAAAGTGTGCGTGCGTGCGTGCGTGCGTGTGTGTGTGTGTGCGTGTGACAGAGAAAGAGAGAGATGGACTCCTAAAGCTCGCTCATGCTACTACGTTTTTTCTTTTTTTTTTTTTTTTTGCTTTGTTTTTTCTGCCTTTATTGATAGTTACTGTGAAGACAGACAGGAAAGAGGGACAGAGAGAAGGACAGAGAATTGTTTTTTGTTGTTGGAATGTCAAGCCGAAAAAAGATTGGAATCTGAACTGAGCATTATATTTACAGTAAGCAGTATTATTACACAGGTGTGTGCTTTTCCGCCAATAACAGACAATTGGCCCTTCACTAAGTCCCTCCCCAATCCTTCCTTGTCCAATAGGCACATTAGCAGAGGAAAGCTTGACCTGGATAGCAACAGTTGCTAAACTAGGTGGATTGACGTTGGACAGTATCTAAACCACGCCCCAAAGGGTGGGGTTTTGAGGGGCTAATTGCATTGCTGCAGGGACAGCACACCTTAAAGGGATAGTTCACATTTTAAAGTGGTGCAACCACTGTCTTTACTTTCTTTTTGAAACACATTTTAGTAAGACTGTCCTCAATGGTTTCGGACACGGGCTGGCATGCCGTCTGTAATCCTGAAAATCCCGGGGACACTTCCGGGAACACTTAAGCTAACTACAGTGGCCAGTAGAGTATAGCTCACATGGAACTATTTTTTGGGGTGTAGTGATATGGACACAAGAAACATTGTTTCCAGTGACAAACAATTAATACACTATATTAATGGCAAGTACTTAAAGGTAGGGGAAGTGATTTGAAATCCATGGTGTAGTACCAGCCTGGTGCACTAGGGGCCCCCAAAAGTAGCTACACTATGTGAACCTGCTGCTCTCTCCTGATTGGAGGAGAATTGTGGTGACCTGGGGAACTTTTATTAGCTCCTCTGCTAACGTGGGGGAGGGGGAAACTCCATATGTGGTTTCCACACCTTATAATAGAGCATTTTAACAGAAAAAAAAATATTTTTTGGGTGATATCTGACAAAAGTGAAATCACTTCCCCTACCTTTAATACAACTAAAACTAAAATAAGTGAACTATACTGTATATCCCTGTATGTCCCTTTAACACAGCCTTATCAAATTGCTTCCTCAGAATGAGCTATAGTTAGCCTATAATATATACTATAAGTATAAGTTATAGTTGGCTACTGAAGTTACTGCAGAAGGACAATCGCCTAATATTACTTTATGCAATAATTAAATTCAAACTCCTGGTGTACTGTAATTCTGACATTTTAAATGCATTATACATTTATACAGCTAGAGAAGTCACCATGCCGTTGTTATGGGGATGACAACCTTTAACAAGCTATTGTAACCTGGGCCTGTCCATAAACTCACAGATGGCCTGCTTAAAAAAAACAAAACAAAATGAGATTAATTTAATTTAGCGCTGTGTGTCCGCGATGGGGGAATTTTATACATACAGGAAGGAGATCAGAGATGTATTTAAACAAAGAACAGCTTGTGTCCCTGACAGCATGACAGCTACGTTGTTAACAAAGGGTTGTTTGATTTACACAAAGCCGAGGTCTGGACCACTGTCACTGCATTCATTATTTACACCCTGATCTGCTGTAACGTCAAGCACAGAGTACACCAGCATTGTGTTGCAACCTTTTTTGATACCAGGGCCCACTGTTTATTCAGTATTTGAGCCACGGAGGACCACCATTTGACGACATTTTAGCCCCCACGCAGACCCCAAAACTAAAGATTTATTTTGCTTTTGTCGTCCACAATTGATTCCAGGCTTGATTTCGGAAACAAAACAGTCAAATATATACAGATCAAAATGACCATTAATCTTCTAGTCCTCTAGTTGTGTAGACTTGGGGATTCAGATGGTGAATATTTTAACTCTTGAGAGTGTAAAGACGGAACAAAATGGACCCGCCAGGGTCCATTTGGTTTCATGTTTACGCTCTCAAAGAGTTACATCTGGTTAACCAACTTTCCCATCATTTAGCCTGGGGACCACCTGGAACCCTCTGAATCACAACCGGTGGTCCCCGGACCACTGGTTGAAACCCACTGTTTTAGACAGCAAATTAGTTTCATTCATTGTCTTTTGAAAATAATAAATTAAGGCACACACTGTGATTTTGATTTGGGTGACTTAATCGGAAAACACTCTGGTTCCCCCGGTAACAAGATGTGCACATGCACACACACCGGGGGAAAGTGTAACAGGCCCAACATCACATACACCAAAGACCACCCCCACTCGATCCGCATTGGAGGAAGGCCTGCTCTCATCCTGAGGGACAAAAAATGAATTGAAAATGAAAACACACATGGGAGCACCAAAAACACACAGACACATCAAAGTTGAATTTCATGTGATTTCTCCCTTTAAAAGTAGAATAAGTGATTTGAAATTCATGGTGTAGTACCAGCCTGGTGCACTAGGGGCCCCAAGAGTAGCTACACACTGTGAACCTGCTGCTCGATCCTGATTGGAGGAGAATTCACCCTCCACCTGGGGAACTTTTATTAGCTCCTCTGCTCTGTGGGGGAGGGGGAAACTCCATATACTGTATGGTCTGCACACCTTATAATAGAGCATTTTAACAGAAAAAAGGGTGATATCTGACAAAAGTGAAATCACTTCCCCTACCTTTAACATGAACAACTTCATCAACCACTGCCATATAGGAAACATAATCTACAAGAGCGAGCTGACGCGGGACAGCATCGCAGAGCGCCGAACACACCGACTGATTCTAGACGAAGCCTCTCCTCCACTTTGCTGCAATTAATACCGTGCCATGAATAAACATTTTCTCCGGCAGCTGTTTTATCTAATGCTGATTGATTAAGACAGTCTGACGTTTCCAGACGTTTGGGTAATTCTGGCAATAAATTGAAAACGGGGGTCCCTGGCCCACGCTGCGCCGGCGCCACGGAATCAATTTAGCTGCGGAGTGGAGTGCAGCCGCGCTACGCCGTCTGCATGCTAAGCATGCCCCGGTTCCCGCTCTAGTCTCTGATGCCTCAGCATACGCATTGATTGTATGGAGGGGTGTCTACACTAGAGATGCAACGATGGATCAGACACACACACGGGTCAGCCGATGAATTTGCCAGTCAGTATCGGCATCCGCAAATAAAACTAATATTATCCGATGGCAGTAGCCATGGCCAAGAGTCTCCGACTGATGTTGTTTTAAAGGACCACTTCACCACTTTTCAACGTATGTTCATATTATTGGTCCTAATATGATAAAATGCCACTATTTTTGATGACTTACATTTTCAAACTGCAACTTTTCAGGAATAGAAAGCCTGTAGTTTCTATATTAGCGTGGATTCGGCATCGATGACGCACATGAAAGCGGGGTTTCTGAACTGCCCACAGCCCTCCTGTGAGAAACAGACTGAAGAGAAGAAAAATAGTGGTATTGTATCATGTAGATTAGTGAAGACATACGTTGAAAAGGGGTGAAGTGGTCCATTAAGCTTCGTAAGCAAAAAGGTACAGATTGACAAAATGACATACAAATACAAACATACAACTAAATGACTCACTAAGTGAGATAAACTTGCACAGTATGATCCGGTACATGAACATATTCAAAACAATATTGACGATTATGAGTATGCAAAACAAACGCAAATAACATTCACCAATTAAGTGATTATTTATGTATTCATCAGCGTCTGGTACTAAACTTATCCAACTTTTTATTTCACCGACGTTCCGCAGAAGAAAGTTTTTCTTTCTGCTGCGACTTCATAAAAAAAGCATCATCTTAATTTGTTAACCGTTTGCACTGTCCTAGATATAGCTGTTCAATTGGTGGAGCCGTATTAGGCCAGGGGATGTGCTAAATTTGTCAAGGACTGTCAAAATGCCCGCTGGCTTTTCTGCCAGTTTCATCATCATGGTGCAAGTTCTTCATTTAGTTCTACAGAATGTGTCATTAGAGAGGGTAGAGAGAACAGCATCATGTTCTGTTTGACTTCCCTGCTCCCATTGGCCCCGGCCACTGCACCATTGTCTCAGGTTATACGACTGCCATGCAGGCAATTTAAAACTTTTCAGGACTTGGCACTTCTTTAAGACATTGTTATATGTGCAGTTACAAATATCACCCTCCCTCCTCTGTATTGTGTTTGCGGTGCAGATGCTCGACAAAGCCGCAGTGCAAACCCCCCGACTAGGATAGGATTCGAACCCTCGGGCCGTGGGATTTCTCTGTTCCAACAGCCTGTATACACCTTTAAATAACCAAGTTTGAACATTTATTCACTCTCATACCATATAGTCCAGTGGTTTTCAACCTTTTTATTACCAGTAGGGATGTCCCGATGCCACTTTTTCATTTCCGATACCGATACCACAATTTTTGTGTTAGCCGATACGATACCAAAGACCGATACCAGAGAATAATATACCCATATAGTATGTGCCGATACCGATATGACAAATATGACAAAAAGAGCCGATCCGATACTTTTGTTTCGCTATCGGGACATCACTACTTACAGGTACCTTATTCAGCATTTGAGCCACGGAACACCATTTGAGGACAAAACTAAAAAAATATATATTTTACTTTTGTCCACAATTCCAGGGGCCTATTTCACGAAAGGTGGATTAGGGAAAAAGCCAGGATTTAACTGATATCCCGGTTTATTATATCCTGGATTAGCGTTCATTCGGTTTCATGAAAACTGGTTAATCTTGCCAGATTAACTTGACCAGTTAACCTGGATATGTTGAGGCTTGATTTGGTTTCATGAAAGCAATGCCACATTAGTTCCCATGGAAACTAATGCTATGGACTTAGCCTGCTCCGGACCAGGCTAACAGTCAGGTTCAACCTAATCCTGATGTCTTTACTGGGCATTAGACAGTCAATCTGATTACAAACCAATGAGGTTTATGTTGCCTTATTTATCAGTCTGCAGTCATATTGCTGATCAATAAATAACACCATATTGGTCATTAAAGAAAAAAAGTATATTCCAAAGAACTATACAGTGCATACAGTACAGTACAGTATCGTACAGTACAGTACAGTATGATACAGTACAGTACCACCTTGTGCTTTCCTGTACTGCATCATACAGTACTGTACCACAATGCTCTGTACTGTACTCTATGCACTGTACTGTATCATACTGTATCATACTGTATTGCACCACAATGCACTGTATTATATTCTATGCTCTGTACTGTATCATACTGTACTGTACATACTGTACTGTACTATACTGTACTGTACTCACTGTACTGTGAGTACAGTACTGTGTCATACAATACTACATATTGTACTGTGTGATAAAGTTCATAAAGTTACTGGTATAAATAATTGCATTGAAAATAAATAAAAAATGATTACTTTTAAGGATTCCATTTAAAGATATGAGGATTTTTATTCAGGATTTCAATTCAAATATAGCAAAAATAGACACTCTACAAGCTCTATTTTTGGCAATGGCAGTAATATGCATTGTGGCCCCTCTTGAGTGAGTGTGGAAATACATGTATCTATTATGGCATCAGTATTTGTCTTAGAAGATTAAGTCATTGTATCAATGTAGCAGTAAGTCTGTGGGATAGATGGAAGTTCTTCTACTAAGTAAGATATACAGAATAAGGAGGCGGTACGCAACTATTAAGGATGGCAGCTTCCATAATACCCCACGAAGAAGAAGGATCAGTGATTCTGCCTTCTACCAAAGGGGTCTAGAAAGAAAAAGCCAAGCTGTTTTTTTAGCCAGGCTTGACTATCCTGGCTTGCTAAATCCTCCCATTTTAAGCCTTGCTTGGCTTTAGTGGAACAGAATAAACCAGGCTCTACAGACCAGGCTTTAATAAGCCTGGTTTTGGCTTAAATCCCCGATTTGCTAATCCACCTTTCGTGAAATACCCCCCAGGCTGTATTTCAGAAACAAAACAACCAAACATAGAGATCAAAATGACCATTAATCTTCTACATTCTCTAGTTGTATAGAATTGAGCTACTTCAGATGATGAATATTTTAACTCTTGAGAGTGTAAACATGAAACCTAATGAACCCGCAAGGGTCCATTTGGTTTCATGTTTACACTTTCAAAGAGTTACATCTGGTTAACCAACTTTCCTTTAACGGGGGACCACCAGTGGTCCCTGAGAGGGTTCCAGCAAGTGGACCACCTGATAGGTGCTTTAATGGAAATTGAGCTGAGGAACATCTCGTCTGATTCTGCACTCTACTTTGTATAATTCATCCCCTTCTTCAGTTCCAAATTTGCATTTCCACCTTGTTTACAATGCCCACCATTGTTGATTTCATTACCTTGCAGGAATGAAAACAAGCCTGGTTTCACGTAGCTCACGTTAGTCACGTAGCATCAGTGTGATAATGAGGTGTGTGTGTGTGTGTGTGGGGGGGGGGGGGGGTGGATGTCGGTTCCGCGGCGGCTCGTGGTTACGTTGCGACCGAGCGGAGTTGTTGTGAATTGAGTCTGTATGGACGTAGCCTCGATCTCCAGGCTCTCATCCGCGCTGTGAGATGAGAGCCTGGAATCACGGTGCCCCAAAGCCACTGACGGAAGTCGGGACTTCCGGCTAGTTGACTTCCGCCGGAAGTTGGCATTAGTCACGATGCGTTGCTCCCGAAAATGAATACCCCACGGAAACATTTCATTTCTCCCTTTGTGCTCGGAAAGCTGTTGTAAATGTTTAAAAGATGAAATCGTGTGCACTTGGCACACTTATACAACTGCTTTGTTCATTGGAATCATTTTTTTCTGAAAATAAGAGTGAACAAGTCAAGTCGCTAGTGAGGACTGAACAGGGTTGTTTCTCTGGGGACTGGAAATACAGTCACTTCCGCAACTAACGTTCTCAGTCTGAAAAGCGCACCAGTTCCCCAGGGTGATATGGACGAGGGTCTTGTTTGTTCTTGGGTGGTGGAGAGGGAGAAGGGGGAGAGAGAGAGAGAGAGAGAGAGAGAGAGAGAGAGAGAGAGAGAGAGAGAGAGAGAGAGAGAGAGAGAGAGAGAGAGAGAGAGAGAGAGAGAGAGAGAGAGAGAGAGAGAGAGAGAGAGAGAGAGAGAGAGAGAGAGAGAGAGAGAGAGAGAGAGAGAGAGAGAGAGAGAGAGAGAGAGAGAGATGCATGGTGTATACGAGCTTCATAGTCCTGTGAGCGTATTATTCATTTTGTTTGTAGAACCACTCCCTTATACCTTTTAACAATTCATTATCCATCCACCGATCTATAAAGATTCTGACCTATTCTGGTATTATGCAGAAGACCACACTGGAGGGAATATAGGGGACATATAGGCTTGTTTATATATTCCCTAAAGCTCCAGTAGTAGTAGTATCATTTTTTGGCTGGTCGTGGAGGGGAATAAAGCACCACTCAATACTATGAGTGCCGCCATGGCCAGCTTCCCAGAAAATCTCGCCATCGCCGAAAATTCAAGCTGAGCCGAGCTTCACGTCCGACTCACCCCAGTCAAAAAAATGTTAGGTGACACAGAGCATGAACTTTTTTTTTCTTTCTGTTCATGCCTGCAATTGTGCCCATAGCTTGCACTCTGGCGAACTGAGACATGAGTCTGTCATATGATCGGCACAAACATAATTACTGCAGACATACCCCCCCCACACACACACAACCACACACACACACATACACACAGGAATCTATCATTTTTTCATATGTATTTGGAATATACAGTACTTCTGATCAAAACTTGAGACCATTATGGCTTCTCCACTATAGAAACTTCATTAAACTGTAAAACCTTCTTTGGAGACCGGGGGCTTCTATTCAGCCCTTTGAAAAGTTTCATTGTTTGGAAATATTGCCCTCTTTTTTGCACTCTCATCTTGTCTTCAGGCTTTTGATCGTTTAAGCTCCTAGAAACGTACCACATTCAGGTTGACTCCAAGACCGTTTGCAATTATACAGTATATATATATTTTTTATCTTGCACAGGGCCGGATGTAACATTTCCCATTGGGGAGGGGCAGGTGAAAATGGTATGGGGGCGGCTTTATCGTTTCACGCCACGGGCGATGAAGCCGCATCCATACCATTTTCCATTACAGGGACCTTTATTAGGCAATTAAGCGTCAATAATAACATCAGTTGTTGTTGAAGTTGCAACAGACACGCAGCATGCATAAAGCTAAAGGTCTGACTCAGAGAGTTTTCTGTTTTCAATGATGAAATGCTGTTGGTTTAGTGGTGACACAGCTGTAGTTAGTCAGTAGCAGTAGTAGTGTTTCACATAATTTTAAATATAAGCACTTTAATTTGAAATATCTTGCGTTGTTTTGCATGCCATCGTGTTTGGTGGGGCAGATTTAGGGGGGGGCAGATTTTGCCCCCCCATGCCCGTGCCTAGATCCGCCCCTGATTTTGCACCTTGTTGTGCAGTCCCACTACAGTAGGAGATACAGTGTACAGTAAATATGACAGTGTCACCTATGCTGTGTGGGCATCGGTGGTGGACGTGATGTGCATGGTGAGAGGCATGCAAATAATAATATGATGTGGTTTGTTAGGAGAAGTGGAACAAAGGCCTGTGCTGCTTCTATTATAGTGGCAAGATAAACATGCATATTAGATTGAAACTTTTAAATGATGAGCTAACCTTGGCAATTGATTAGTCATTTTACTTTTTCATTCATGTGCTTTTTTGCTATCGAAGCTGCAGTGCCATTTATGAATTAGTATTAGGCCTACTATTATTGCCCTCATTAGTAATTATATTTTTCAAGCTATGATTATTTGTTTCGATCCATGCCTCTCCGACTAATTAGATCCACCTGCGTCTTTGATGTTTACTCAACCAATCATGCCTTTGATATGTAAATGAGCGCCATGCTCCTCAGGCACTATACTGTGCTCAAATTATGGTATTCCTCAATCTGGCACTGGGGATGGCGAAATGACACATCTACTTCTTCACTAGCCTCGATCTCCAGGCTTCCATCCGCGATCCAAAACGTCTGACGGGACTTCCGGTTAGTTAACTTCCGCCGGATGTTGTAATTTTTTAGCCAATAATGGCGGCGTGCTTCCGCAAATGAATACCCCGCGGAAACATTTTATTTCTCCCTTTGTGCTCGCAAAGCAGTTGTAAAGGTTTAAAAGATGAAATTGTGTGAACTTTGCACACTTAAAGGTAGGGTAAGTGATTTGAAATTCATGGTGTAGTACCAGCCTGGTGCACTAGGGGCGCCCAAGAGTAGCTACACTATGTGAACCTGCTGCTCGATCCTGATTGGAGGAGAATTCACCCTCCACCTGGGGAACTTTTATTAGCTCCTCTGCTAACATGGGGGAGGGGGAAACTCCATATATGGTCTGCACACCTTATAATAGAGCATTTTAACAGATTTTTTTTGGGTGATATCTGACAAAAGTGAAATCACTTCCCCTACCTTTTAACTGCCTTGTTCGTTGGAATATTTTTTTTCTGGAATTAACCCAGTCAAAAAATCCTGTAGGATTCCTCCCACTAGTGAACCGTGAACCCTAACCGGGTGGAATGCCCCTTTAAAATGTGTCGTTACAAACACATCGACTTCATACAGACGATGTAAACAGAATCGGTTTATACACTAACCTCACTTCCACCATGGTGAGAAGAACTAACGGAGATCCATAGTAAACAAAGCCAACTAGAAACAAGGAGCGTAAACATTGGGTCCCACATGGACGAAGACATGCTCCGATGCCACTTGTTTTCTCTCCTCCAGTAATGAATGGCAGTGGCCCTGTGTCCCCGGGTCTCAATTAAAAGTAAAAAGGAGGACGCGTCGTCCTCGGCCCTGAAGGGAAATCACCAGCGCTCTGCATTGACCTTGTGTCTGGGCTCAGCAGGAGGAGCCGCAGGGGAGCGGTGTGGGAGCTTTAAAAAGGGTCTCAGCCTGCAGAGGATCGACAACGTTTTAACACCACGTTGGGCCGATGGAGGCCTCAGTCTTTCACACAATCCTCTGTCTTTCTACAGCAGCGGTGCCCACACTTTTCTGACTTGAGAGCTACTTTCAAAATGACCGGCTCAACAAGATCTACACATCAAAAAATGTGATTATTCCATTACTGAAAATCCATTTCAAGGCACCCTAGAAAGTTTGAGTTTAGAAATAGTGGTGTTAATTACTGTCATGTATGCTTGTGCATGTATGTTTAAGAATAATGCACTTACAATGAAAAATGTAGGGAGACATTTGGAAGGTTTTCTTTATATGCTACTACTAACGTTTGAAAACAGAATTTGGGGTTTGAGTTGACAGTTTGTGATGTTGAGTTTAGTCAATTGCACCCAAAACTAAGAACTTAACGCTTTTGTCCACAACTGGGTTTTTTATGAGGTCAGATCAACACACAAAATGGATTCTGTATTGTCCATCGCCTATGGAGTGCAAGGCCGGATGCAACATTTCCCAATTGGGGGGGCAGGTGAAAATGGTATGCGGGCCACTTCATCGCCCGCATACCATACCATTTTCGGTCACAGAACTTACAGTACATATTAGCCAAGCCAAGTATAAGCATCAATAATAACATCAGTTGTTGTTGAAGTTGCAACAGACACCCAGTATGCATAAAGCTAAAGGTCTGACTCAGAGAGTTTTCTTTTTTCAATGATGAAATGCTGTTGGTTTAGTGGTGACACAATTGTAGTTAGTTAGTAGCGTTTCAAATCATTTTACCGGTAATTATAATAAGCTCTTTGATTTGAAATATATTTGAAATTTGGGTCGTTTGCATGACATCATGTTTGGTGGGGCAGTCAGGGCATTTTGCCCCCATGCCTAGATCCGCCCCTGATGGAGTGTGTCACAGTGTGACTGACTGATGGGAGATGCAGCTTTTCAGAGTAAACTGCAAACTGCGGTCGCAAATCAGGAGACATGGACTGTGTCAGAGAGAAAAGAAGTGTTCCCTTGCAGGTTGGCGGCAGCGATAGGGCTTTAGTGGAGCCTTGTACTGTCAGAGCGTTTGAGAAACACACATACAGGGTTATTAGACCAACGGTTATACACCTGGACAAGAGTTCCTTTCCACTGAGACACGTACGGCGGTAAAGTGCGCTCGACAGCTTCTCTTTCTCTGTTCCTTAATGAGTTCTCACCTCAAAAATTCAATCTGCAGTGATTGGACGGGTGGGAGCTTGTTACACGGCTGACTTGGGTGTCGGCTGCGGTTCCCCGGTGGGGGCCCTGTCTTCTTCATTCTACCTCCCTTGACAACTCCGTGAATTTTCCCTTTTGTTCTTCTCAACAATCTGCTAAGATGAAGGAGGTTTGGGCTGAGCTGCTAAGTCGCATGTAAGGCTGTGTACTCCTTTTGCTGTTGGTGGTGGTGATTCTGGTACAAGCTTGTAGTTGTATGTCTGCGTTGCATACCAATTTGTGGAGAATATTGTGTCAAAACGCCAGGGCTGGATCGACACATGCTTTGCCTAGTCACAATACTGGTATGGTTGACTTACAAACATGATTTTGCTGTAGTTACTGTAGCATTAGAACATTATTCTCTAATTTCTTGTGTCCAATAATGTGGCCCATTTTGTATTAAGTTCATGCTAAATGCAAATAGCGTGGCCACTGTATGTACTGTACTCATGATTATGAACAAAAAACATGCAATTTAGGTGAAATATTTAACTTTTCACATTGGCCTGTTACAGTGCCACCAACTGGTGGATTTTTACAAAACACATTTTTTTTGTGGGGGGAAAATGTCTCATTATCCAATTACTTTGGCTTTCGCCCTTTGGCTTACAGCGCAACCACAATCTGACCTGGTAGAGACCTGTGCCCAGAAGGGCACTTTTTCTAGTTGCTGCTGGAGTAGAATTGAAAGCACTGAACAATGGAAATACTCAAGTAAACTAAGACAAATTCCTAAAGGTGTGTGTGTGTGTGTGTGTGTGTGTGTGTGTGTGTGTGTGCGCGTGCGCGCGCGTGCGTGCGCGCTAAGCAGAGCTCTGCAGAAGCAGCAGTGGATTCCAGTGACAGGATCTTCAGTGAGATGATGGTCTCCATTGAGAGAAGACGTTCTGAGCTCAAACAACTGATCAGAGATCAGCAGCAGAATGCAGTGTCTCAGACTGAGGCTGTCCTGAGACAGCTGGAACAGACCCTGGAGCAGCTGGAGAGGAGAGCTTCAGGTGCGTGGATCCTGGACGCTATAACACCACTGTTCTGTTTGTCTCACCTCTCCGCATCCTCCTCGTGCTTATGCCATATCCCTGAACATCAGGGGTGTAGTGGAGTTTTAATAACGTGTCTGTGTGTGTTGCGCAGGTGCACGCAAATGCAAGTCTGCATGCACGTGTCTTAAAGGGGAATTCCACTCATTTTCAATATTCATGTTGTCATTAATATACCATAGAGATGTTGGGTGGACATGATAAAAAAAGGTTCCCCCATTCTGTGTTTCCTTTTTTTCTGAGAGTGTACAAATGGAGCAAAATGGACCCGCTAGGGTCCATTTGGTTCACATTTGTACACTCTAAGAAAAAAATGAAAATGGGTGGAATTGCCCTTTAAGAGGCGTCCCTCCACTTCTAAAAGTCCCACTACAACACTGCTGAACGTATATGCTAAAAACAGCCAATCTACACGCTCACATCGTGTCAATGTAGATCAACAAGTTGTTCCCTGAACTGATTGTCGTGGATCATTCAAGGAATCTCTCTTTGTCTATATGCACTCTCTTTGACGTCCATGCATCCCATCAAACTGTTTCAAACGAGCGCGAGATGCGTTACGCGCCGCACACTGCGGTGTTATCAGTCATGGTTAAAGAGAGACAGTTCCGCAAGCAAGTGAAGGCATAATGGCTGATGAGCAAACACGTAATCATGACGAATATCTGGATTGCATTACGATGGTATCGCTGACGCATGCAGTTTGTGCCGCGCGCTGTATATCATATACACTTTTATAGTCACTAATGTCTGTTGTTTTAGTGTTGCTGTCATTGTGGATTGTGTGGTTATACAGTATGCTGTATGTGAAATGTAGGCTGGTTTGAGACTGCAGATGGATAGTGAGGATGGATGGATGGATGGATGGATGGATGGATGGATGGATGGATGGATGGATGGATGGATGGATGGATTGATGGACTAGAGGGTTTGTGCATTTCATACCTTGAAACGGGACTTACTGCATAATGATTACTTCTAATGGTAACTGCATGCCTACTTCACCTTTTGTAGCCTAGACAACCTAGAGCAGAGGTTTTCAACCGGTGGTCCGGGGACCACCAGTGGTCCTTGAGAGGGTTCCAGGTGGTCCCTAGCTAAGTTGTTTAACCAGATGTAACTCTTGAGAACGTAAAAAATGAAACCAAATGGACCCTGGTGGGTCCATTTGGTTTCATTTTTACATACTCAAGAGTTAAAATATTCATCATGTGAATTAGTCCTAATCTACACAACTAGAAGATTAGTGGTCATGGACAGAAGCAAAGGAAATCTTTATTTTGAGGGGTCTGTTTGGCTAAAATGTCATCAAATGTTTGTCCGTGGCTCAAATGCTGAATAAACAGTGGGCCCTGGGATGAAAAAGGTTGAAAACCCCTGGCTTAGAGTATGAATTAGGATGTAATTTCCCTCCACTATTAAGTCTGAAAGCCCTCCCCACGACAGCAGTTTATGGGAGGGGCGTTGCCAAAGTGGTAGCAGTGTTGTCAATCATGTGGCTAATGTGCCCATTTGCTAATTACCAACCGAACACAGCCGACGAGCACAACTAGTATGTAAACAGAAGCAGTAAAAATAGGTAGTATTTTTTTCTCTTTTTTGTACTTTTACATCATACGGAGTACCTCTATATTGCGGTTGACAGGTGGATGCTTTGGTTCGTTCGTGTTACGTTTTTCTGTGAGCCGCTGTCCATCTTCCACTTCTCCTTTTTTGCCACCCCTTAGAAGCAATATATTGCTTCTAAGGGGCCAGGATTGACACATAGACCACATATGTCAAACACAAGGCCCGGGGGCCAAATCAGGCCTGTGAATGAATTATCTTTGGCCCGCAGGATGATATTGAATTAGTATTAGAACTGGCCCTCTGGTATATTGCACACACCATGACATGATAAGAAATGAATGCAACTAATTGTTTTACTTCCTCAACTCAGTCAAATACTTTCTCAATTAACTATGAAAGCAGCGCTTGGTGAGGATCACAGAAGAAAAAGATTTCCCCTGAAAAATAGCAGGTGTTCATGTCCCATAGCACGCCACTCTGTGGCGCGCTATGAGACGTGAACACCTGCTATTTTTCATTAAAACTTTTTTTTAGTTTTTAATGCAGGCAGTTTCATCTTTACAATTATCTTGCCATTAGGAGGCATTGATTTTGAAGGGAAATTACTTTTTTCCATCATCGTGTTGAAACACCGGTATCTCCGGCCCTCGACTTGTACCAATTTTTCTATTTTGGCCCACTCTGTATTTGGGTTTGACACCCCTGCCATAGACTTAAGATGCAAAGAGGGGTGCTAGAGAGAGAGAGAGGGAGTGAAAGAGAGACTGCAATGCTGATCAAAGGCTATACACGACAAGGGATGAGAAGAGAAGGGAGGGAATAGAATAGTACACGATGCAGAATACTGATGGGGGCAAAGGAGGAGACAGCATGACTGTACGAGGAAGGATCAAAGTATGCAGAGAGAGAGAAGAGAGAGATTGGACTGTAGCACCTTGTTCACCCCAACTGTAGTAGTGTGTTTCGATGACTACTATACTGTATGCATAGAGCGCCGTGGTTTCACCCCCCCGCCTAAAAAAGTCTCTGTCTGTTATAGGCCCTTCACTATTATTACATTATAATCGACCAAGCACACTCATTCGAGACGATCCAAATTATTGTCGTGAATCGGTGTCCATGTTGACCAATGGCCATATATAGATTTTAAAACAGTCTCTTAAACTTATCTGACATAGCATAAAAATGATACACAGGCAAGACACACGGAAGACACACTCACCCCATGGCTATTTTGCAGTTATTTTGTTACGAAAAGAGGCAAAAATATCCAATGTGTCTGCGATATATTTGTGTTTAATTTCCCATTTGTGCAATTTGTCTTTACACAGCCTAAACAAGGCAATGAGAAATGCCCATCATAATGTTCCCAATGTACAGCAACAAAAAAAAGAGAAAAAAAAGAAAATAAATCAGTGATCACAATTATATCGCTGTTAATCTAAATTTGTAACAGTACGGTATATACTTCCTATACCTGCTTTTTCTCGCACAGAAATACAACGTTGCACAAGCGAGATTGTGATTTCCTTGCAGCGTTGTGGAAATCTAATGAGAAATCTATGGCTAATGAGAGCTTAATTTGTACGGCTGCACTAACTCCCCGTATCCTCAGCGATGTGTCGACGGCTGCAAACAGAGGCACAAACTATTCCAGATGAAAGCACTTATACGTTTCCTGTCACAGACAGTGAAGTGTGTAGCCTGTTGGTTTGGTTGGTTTAGTTGTAGGAACTCAAACTCCACTTGTTTTTCTTTTCTTTATTTTGCTCTTATGGCTCGAAATGTTAAGAAGATGAATTCTCTTCCTGGTTGCTTCATGTTATTTTTGCTCTGTATTTCATAAACAAAAGTTAAACGTTGTTTTCACGGCCACAGGTCACTGTTAAAGCAGGTCACTGTTACTCTGAACCGGATCCACTCGTTAATTTTGAATAGCTGTTCATATGAGACGGTCCGTTCGAGAACGTCACATCACTGAAAGCTAGGCTGAGTGTTAGTGGAAGAGTGGGTAGAATATACAGTATCAAGGTTCAAGGTTCAAGGTTACTTTATTTAGTCTCGTTCGAGAAATTTGGATGTCTTGGACATACAGACTTGCAGCAACAAGTAAGACAATACAGGACAATACAGTACAGTACAATAGTAGTGACTCGTACACCTCATCAGGCTTACATACCACCTCCCAAAGTAGTGCTTAGTTAAGTAGTCATCGAAAGAATATGAATATAAATAGAATAAATACAACAGTACCAAAACTAGTGCATTTCTAGCAGCATCATCTTCTCCTCCCTCCCCTTTCCCCCTCCTCAAGAGAATAATTGATTTTATTATTATCTACCATGACATTATGATGTCTAAGTACTGTCTGTCAATTGTATTTACACTTACAGTTGTTGTCTGCGAGCGAGACATTGGAAATAGCCTTCACAGGTGAAACCGGTCTACAGGAAACGTGTTTGGACACGCGTTAGGCCTTCAGTGTGATGTTCTGTATGGGTTTGACGGCCTCACAACACGTCACGTCGATGTGTTACTGCTTTGACATGTTTTGACAAACGCCTGCCATGACGGCATGCCATCAAAAGAGAATACAGCCGCGAGGTTGAACATGGGATGTTTCAGCTGAAAACGCACGCATGTTCTGAGCACGCAAAAGGTCGCGACCTAATAAGAAAACACCAATTAGTCTTTAACTGGCTTTCAGATCAGCTTTCGCAGAAAACAGCTGATCGACCATCTCACGCGCTGTCAATCTCAATCGCAATAACAAGAAAACAGAGCTTAACTCATATTATATAGAGTCAGCAGTGGTTCCCAAAACGTTTTCATGTCGAGGACCCCCAGATCGACCCTTATGAACCCGCGGACCCCCGTTATAAAATAATATGCCAGGGACCCCATCCATAAGATAAGATCGTCACGGCCCTAAGCCATGATTTTCAACCTTTGTACTTTTGTACTTTTGCGGGCCTTGGTGCAGTTATTTGAGACGATGTCAGTTATCTCAAATAATGTCATCAAGTTGTGTTTCACTCGGTTAATAACCCCCCCCCCCCAGACTTCTATTTCCAGGAAACACTCTCTAAGGTATATTAAATATTAATGACACAATGAAATGTTGAAAATGGGTGTAAATTCCCCTTTAAGTGAAATCACTTACGATACCTTGAAGTGCTTAAATGGAATCAGAATTCAACCTTATGAATCACGTTGAATAAGCGCATGAGAGACGTGGGTATAAATCAGTTGACGGACAGTATACTGTAAATATCCCCTATAGGCCTACTATTTCACTTACCCTTATAGCCTCTAATACAAGCCTCACGTCAACTCTCCGTTTCAAACCTTCCCGTATAACCCAGCCGACACCAGTGTATACAGTACAGTACACTGTCTGTACAGCCAGGACAGGACCGGAACACCTTGTGTCAAGGTTTCAGACATACAGTAGATAGACACAGCAGCAGGAGCAGACAGACGGACAGCAGGGGCGGATCTAGGCATGGGCATGGGGGGGGGGCAGTCTGCCCCACCAAACATGATGCCATGCAAAACAACCCAAGATATTTCAAATTAAAGTGCTTATATTTAAAATGATTTGAAACACTACTACTGCTACTAACTAACTACAGCTGTGCCACCACTAAACCAACAGCATTTCATCATTTAAAACAGAATGGATTGCATTTTTATAGCGCTTTTCCAAGTGCTCAAAGCGCTTTACAATGGTCCATTCATTCATACATTGGGAAGTAAGAAAACTCTCTGAGTCAGACCTTTAGCTTTATGTAACTTCAACAACAACTGATGTTATTATTGATGCTTTACTTGCCTAATAAAATTCCTGTAAATGAAAATGGTATGGGTGCGACTTCATTTCGCGACACGGGCGATGAAGTCGCCCCCTTACCATTTTCTCTTGCACCCCCCCCCCCCCCAATTGGGAAATGTTACATCCGCCCTGACGGACAGACAGACACACAGACACACAGACAGATGGACAGACAGACGGTCTGTCAGGGCAGCTAAAAGAACAGCAACTTACAAAGGGCACCGTGGGGCCAGCCTTACCCCTCCACCCCCCCACAACCCCACATCCTGGAGGTGAACAGCATACCTACCCCCCACACCCCCAACCTAAAGTTGCTGAGGTGCTCGTTCCTTCCGCTACACCTAATGAATGATGCATGGGTACGGCTGTGGAGTTTTGGCTTGGGGGGGTAGTGGCGGGTAGTGGGGGGTGGGGGGGGTTGGAGAGAGAGAGAGAGAGAGAGAGAGAGAGAGAGAGAGAGAGAGACAGAGGCTAAATGAGCATTGATCAAGGGCGCTAAAATTACACTGAGCTCAGCTATAGTCCGTTCACCTAGCGCTGCATGGTGGAGGAAATGGCCTTCAAACCGCCGGATGAAACGGTCTTGATGGCTGCGGTGCGGTGGGGTGGTGGGGGTGGTAGGGGGTGATATATGGGGGGTGATACAGGGGCGGATTGGCCATCTGGAGTACAGGGAGTTTTCCCGGTGGCCTGGACAAGATCCAAAATGCACTAGTGGCACTTCCAAAATGCACTAGTGGCACTTCCAAAATGCACTAGTGGCACTTCCAAAATGCACTAGAATGCGCTAGATGCTCGCCTGGAACATACAGATCAAAATGACCATTAATCTTCTACATTCTCTAGTTGTGTATAAGTTGGGCTAATTCACATGATGGATATTTTAACTCTTGAGGGTGTAAAAATGAAACCAAATGGACCCGCAAGGGTCCATTTGGTTTCATTTTTACGCTCTCAAAGAGTTACATCTGGTTAACAAGCTGCCCCCCCAGGGTGGCCTGGCAAAGGCAAAATGGTCCCAGTGGGAAAATATGTGCCAATCCGCCCCTGGGGTGATATATGCAAGGTTGGAGCAGTGTTCTTTTTGGCAGGCTTTGTTCAGATTTTAGTCAGCCTTAAGGCTCGTTCCGAGTGTAGATATTCACTGCCGTTATTCCACTGCGACCACTGCTATTCATTGACCACCACCAATCTCTCTCTACTTCTTATACCTGCCTCAGTTATAGTCCTTTCTGCTCCTTTTATGTTTATGTCCTATTGATGTTTGTGGTGGTATGACATAATATAGGCAACGGTGGTCATGGTGAAAAGTGTATTTAAAATAATTCAATTAAATCAGAGTAAAATAACTATAGCATGGCTTGACACTAACACTTGCCCGCTTGCCCGGGGCAAGTAAAAAAAATGGGTGGGCATGTAAAGACTGCTACCTGGTTGCCCGATTGGGCAAGTGTGCAACCTATAGTGCACTATAACACAACACAAGATAAATTTGTCTTGAAGGCAGTCATTGTACTCTGCCTCTGTGTCTTTCCCTGCTTTCTAGCTATCTTTACCTATCTCTCTCCCAGGTTCATTTGGTTCCAAACTAGCATTTTGCTGGGGTCAGGGACCACTGGGTCTGTGACCACTATGGGCTAATAGAGATGATGAATTTTAACTCTTGAGAGTGTAAAATTGAAACCAAATGGACCCACAAGGGTCCATTTGGTTTCATTTTTACGTTCTCAAGAGTTACATCTGGTTAACCAACTTAGCTTGGGACCACCTGGAACCCTCGCAGGGACCATTGGTGGTCCCCGGACCGCCTGTTAAAAACCCCTGGTTTAAAGCACCCAAGTAGGAAGTAAACTTAAATACAAAATTTACAATATATTTTTGGGGGGCAAGTGACCATGACCTGAGGGCAAGTAGAACCTGACTTGCACTTGCCCGATGGGCAAGTGCTTCGGAGACCTTAGTGTCAACCCCTGCTATAGGTACAGTATAGTTAAGGTACTGCTAGTGTTCTAAGGCTAGGCTGTAAAAAAAAAGCATTTTTTTTTTACGGTGAGTTTGGGCGATATTGATTGAGAGGCGCCAGAGATAAAACACTAATTTTTCACCATTTTTCCTGCTAGGACAGTGGTTTTGAACTAGTGGACAGAATTAAACCAAATGGACCTTGCGAGTCCATATGGTTTCATTTTTACACTCTCAAGAGTTAAAATATTCATCATGTGAATTAGTCTACAGAACTAGAGAATGTGGAAGATATATATTCAGGGGTTGACACTTAGATCTCTGAGGCACTTGCCCATCGGGCAAGTGCAAGTCAGGTAATACTAGCCCTCAGGTCATGGTCACTTGCCCCCCAAAATATGTTGTAAATTTTGCATTCAAGTTTACTTTCTACTTGGTGCTTTAAACATTTACTTTCACAGTCAAAGACTGTTTTGTTTAAGTCACAATCAGCTACAGTAAATATTCAACTTGTAAATCAGTCTAAATCAGTGGTTCCCATAGTGGTCACCTCAGGGGTCTGTGACTCCAGCAAAATGATAGTTTGGAACCAAATGGACCTGGGAGAAAGATAGGAGAGATACCGTAGCCAGAAAGCAGGGAAAGACACAGAGGCAGAGTGCAATGACCACCTTCAAGACAAATATATCTAGTGTTAGGTTATAGCGCACTAAGTCACATGCTTGCCCGATCAGGCCGCTAGGTAGCAGTCTTCACTTTCCTGGCCATTTTTTTTTACTTGTCCCGGGCAAGTGGGCAAGTGTTAGTGTCAAGCCCTGTATATTCCCTTCCAGGCAAGCATCCAGCTTCCAGGCAAGTGCCACTAGTGCATTTTGGATTTTGACAGTTGGCAACACTGCATTTTAGTCATAGTCAGGCTTTGACGAAACCACAGCACAAACGAAAACAGTCCTATAGGTGAGAATGGGGTGTGCGGGGAGGCGGGATCGTACATGGCAGGGCAGGAGGGAGGGCTAAAATGAGACAGCCCACGGAGGTGACAAGGGATGGGGGGTTGGGGGGGTGGGTGGGGGGGTAGATAAAAGGGAGGGAGGGAGGGAGTGATGGGGTGGAATGCTAAGAGGAGGGGGGAGGCAGGGGGGTAAGGTGATACAGAGGAGCAGGGAGGCGACAGATTGATGGATGGAGCCCATGCCCGCCTGCAGACAGACACTGAGCAGAGCCGCCGTGGCGTGCACGTGTGTGTGTGTGTGTGCATCAGGGGCGGATATAACATGTCCCATTGGGGGGGGGGGGGGGGGGGGGGGGGGGGGCAAGAGAACATTTTGGAGGGGCAGGAGAAAATGGTACCATTTTTGGTTGCAGGACTTTTATTAGTCAAGTAAAGCATAAAAACTAAGATTAGTTCTTTTTGAAGCTGCAACAGACACGCAGCATGCATAAAGCTAAAGGTCTGACTCAGAGAGTTTTCTGTTTTCAATGATGAAATGCTGTTGGTTTAGTGGTGCCAAAATTGTAGTTAGTAGCAGTAGTATAGTGTTTCAAATCATTTTAAATATAAGCACTTTAATTTGAAATATATTGGGATGTTTTGCATGGCATCATGTTTGGGTGGGGCAGATTGGGATTTAGGGGGGCATCCCCCCCATGCCCATGCCTAGATCTGCCCCTGGGGTGCATTCAAAGCCAATCGTACGCCAGCCTGTGTGCATGCATGTGATCTACTGTCGTGCTTTTATGTTTGCGACTTTACGTTTCCATTAGATGTCGTGTCGATGTGCACGCACATGCTCACACACATACACAATTGCACATGTGTAACATGCTGGATTACAGGTGTGTGAGTGGCGTGTTGGTATACACATGTGAAAGCAATAACATATAGACAACACACACGCATGCAACGCGACGCGTGTGCACGTGAATGCACACACACACAAGATTGGGTAAACCCCCTCAGCATAGTGCACACGGACACATGTGAAATCAATCACTGTGGGACATTTATGTCTCTCTCGCGCGTGCACGCACGCACGCACGCACAAACGCACACACGCACACATGCACGCACGCACGCACGCACTGGGGCAACAAACACGTGGGCAATCTCTCTCTGCATCTACCTCTGTCTCTCTGTCTTACACACACACATGTGTTCACGCACATAAGCACATGCTCGTGCGCGCCGCAAGATGTATCTCTCTCTCTCTCTCTCTCTCTCTCTCTCTCTCTCAAATGCATCCACACCACACAGACACACAGTCACCATCTCTCACACACTCAAGTATAACTAATGTGCACGCACGCACACACGCACACATGCACGCACGCAGACACGCACAGAGCTAATTAATGTGCTGTGCACTAGCATGGGGTATATACGGCATGCTGACTAATAACGGTAAACAAGTATCACCATGGGGCCGTTTTCAAACCGGCAGCCGCAGTAACGGTTATTACCCTCATCATTCTGCCATGATTATCTGTGTGGGTCCTGTCGTTACGATACCCAACACACACTGAGAGAGAGAGGGGGGGGGGGAGGGAGAGAGAGGGGGGGGGGGGTGGAGGGGGAGAGAGGGAGGGAGAGGGAGAGAGGGGAGAGAGGGGGGGAGGAGGGAGAGAGGGGAGAGAGAGGGGGGGGGAGGGAGAGAGGGAGGGAGAGAGGGAGGAGAGAGAGAGAGATAGATAGAGGGGAGAGAGGGAGAGAGGGAGGGAGAGAGAGATAGATAGAGGGGGGAGAGAGGGAGAGAGGGAGGGAGAGAGAGAGAGAGATAGAGGGAGAGAGAGGGAGAGAGGGAGGGAGAGAGACAGATAGAGGGGAGAGAGAGAGGGGGGAGAGGGAGGGAGAGAGATAGATAGAGAGGGGGGAGGGGGGGGGAGAGCTCTCTCCATAGTGTATAGTCATCCAGTTAACATCCTCTGCACATCTGTCTGCAAGGTGCAATGAGCCGTGGTATCTAAAAAGGTTGAACACCTCAGATGTGTTGTATTTTCTTACCAATGAAAGAAGGTGCAGTCGATGATTAGTTTCCGTCACAGTTTTGAGTGGACCGAATCCTGGTATATTGGCTTCCATACTGGAAGCCAATATACCAGGATCAGAGCAGGGGCGGATGTAGCATTTCCCAATTGGTGGAGGCTGGAGAAAATGTTATGGGTAGGGCTTCATCGCCCATGTCGCGGTTACAGAACTTATATTGTTCAAGTAAAGCATCAATAATAATATCAGTTGTTGTTGAAGTTGCAACAGACACACAGCATGCATAAAGCTAAAGGTCTGACTCAGGGAGCTTTCTGTTTTCAATGATGAAATGCTGTTGGTTTAGTGGTACCCGTTAGTTCGTAGCAGTAGTAGTGTTTCAAATCATTTTGAATTAGAAGCACTTTAATTTGAAATACCTTGGGTTGTTTTTGCATGCCATCATGTTTGGTGGGGCAGACTAGGCATTTAGGGGGGCATCCCCCCCCATGCCCATGCCTAGATGGAGCAGAGTGGAAGGGACGTAGATGGAGGGATGTCCTCTTAGACTCCTGCCTGTCAGACAGACATGCTCGGCTTCCCTGCGGCACGCGCTCGGCTCCGCGCTCTGTAATGTGCCCCCGCGCACGCATGCAGCCGCCGCTGCACTCGATCGATACTAATGCTGTTTAAGGCTGTGTAAAGCGGGGCAGGCAGGTATAACACGGCCGGGGCTCGCGTCGGCGACTTATCGCATTTCTTGGGCCACTCTCCGCACCGACACCCCCCCTGCCTCCTTTCTCCCTCCCGGCATCATATTGCCTAGCGTGGGTTTTCATCATTTTTTAATTTAAGTTATTAAGGTGGAGGGGTGGCTGGTGTAAGAGGTTTGAGCGGCGACAGCAGCTCTGCCACACAACTCCGGCGTGATTAAATAACGCGGTATAAACAAGTCTGACCTCCCAGAGAGACAGCCCTAAGCGAAGGCACTTAGCGCCGTGCTAGCTCAGGTGCAGTAGGCTCTGACATACTGTGGTTCTTTTTTTATGAGCTGGATATAGCAGCCGCTCCCAGGCAACATGAATATGTTTAGCGCTACAGAGTCAATGAAGTTATACACACTCCTGGGAACAGAGAGGAATACAATGTCCATATCTCTCTCTTTCCATGCTTAACAGTTTAATACGCTATGGCGTAACACCCGAGTGCCGTGACTGATCCACAAACAAAGAAAAATCTTACCGGTAACTAGGTACTAGCCTGGTCTAGCCCTCAATGATTTTGGCCTTGGGGGGCGGGGGTGTCGTGGGATCCACACGGCGGAAGTGCTGCGCTCTGATTTGATCTCACTAACGTGTCGTCATCCCCGGCCCCTCCCCCTTCCGTCCACTGCTGTTCTACGTCACATTATTTAGAGCGACGCCCACCCCGGAAGGTTCACTCCCACTTGAAGGCCACTTTCCAACGTGCGTTAGTCCAGGCTTTCCGTTTTCGCGCAAGGCGAACGAAAATGAAAGCCTGGGTGTTGAGGCTACTAGGTACAGACTCAGTGAGCCGCCATATAGGCAACCTGTATTCCGAGAGCAGACTATGCACCCACTGCAGACAAAACAAAGTCGAAAGCGAGCTACAGCTCCTAAACATCTGTCCACTGTAACAAGACATCAGAGACACATACTTACCACAGATTACAATAATTTACAGTACATTTTAACGGTGGACGACGTTGGGCGGTGGACAAGCATCGTTGGCCGATTTGGCTGACGTCGCCCGTTCTGCTGCTGTCGCCTGAATCGGCGGCTCCCATAGAGAAACAATGGATGTCGGGCGACGTTGCTTTATCATCTCCCGCCATCTCCCGCCGTTAAAACGTAGGGTTAGAGATTTTAAAAAAACATGACGAAAAAAGTATGAATGTCCTGATGCCACTTTATCATTTCCGATCCGATCTCGATACCACATTTTTTGTGCTAGCCGATACCGATATCAGAGAAGAATATGGGTAATAACATACAAAAGAAAAAAAAAACATTTAATGAAGTCACCAACAGGGAATAACATACTCCCCTTTCAATTATGCACTTGTGTAAACTCCAAAGCAAACTCCACATGACCCAACATTTTACTTAACTGCCATGGTGTCAACCCCTTAACCCTGTGTCTGATCACTGGTTAGACAGGCATATTTGCCAATATGTGACCCGATAATGACAAATAAGGGCCAATAGTGATACTTTACCGATACCCATACAGTATTTGCCGATACCGATATGATAAAAAAGGGACAAAAAGAGTCGATCCGATACTTTTGTATCGGTATCGGAACATCCCTAGAAAAAAAGTCCAATATCTGCTGGAAGATTCTGACTTTCAAATGTACACACTTTTATTCTTGTTGATTGTACTATACTATTATATAATTGTGCTTCTTGCTTTGGCAATGTAAACACACATTTTCTCGTGCCAATGAAGCTCCTTGAAATTGTATTTGAATTGAATTGAAATAATGCATTGTTTGATCCACAATTATATGAATATTGCCTCCAATAATTGTTAGGAATAGTGGGGCTTGAAGAATACATTATTGTATTCAAGCCCACAATAATGAGAAATACGACTGTGCTTTGTGAAGGCCTGGGCTGTAATTATTCCAACACAATGGTCATTCTGTAAGCAGTGGACTGTGCAGAACAAAGTGTTCTGTCCTCAGTATTGATCTGTCAGAGGAACTGTGAAGACAGTCGCTCTGCAGTCTGCACTTCTTGCTTTAATCCTTTTTGTGTACTGAACGCGTTTTGGTGTGGGGGTTTTTTAGCTGTTGAAAAATAGCAGATCTACAAGCTCATATCGCGCCACCGAGTGGCGCGATATGAGCTTGTAGTTCTGCTATTTTTGTGAAAAATTGTGAAAATGGTGGTGCAAATCGTTGAATATGTTATTTCGGAAGCCAACATTTTTAGCGCAAATCTTTGCTTCTGGGGGGATCCCTAGAACAACATGTTTTTAGATGAGGTTCTGTAGCTAAATAATAGATATTTTTGGGGGTCCTTCCTATGAAATATGTCAAGCATCACTGACACAGAAAGAGATTTTTCCAGAAAAACTAGAACCTCACGCCAGGGACTAGAATTTAGTGTCACAAACTAGAATTTAGTGTCATGGACGAGAATCTAGTGTCGGGAACTAGAATCTAGTGTCAGAAACTGGAATCTAACTTCAGAAACTACAATCTACTGAGAGGAACTAGAATCTACCGTGGGGGACTAGAATCTGGCATGAGGAACTAGAATCTAGCATCGGAGACTAGAATCTAGCACTGTGAACATAGAGTCTAGCATCAGAAACTAGAATCTGATCAGGACACAATGCTTTAATGGGACAACAAGCAGACAGACGTCTCCTGACGCAGCTTGTGGACAGTGGTGTAGTGTTTAAAGTATTTTCTTTTTGTTTTGTTTTGTTTTTCAACTAGGTAAAAACAACAACTAAAGAAGTAGTTTATATGCGACAACACGAACAAAACCTTGAGACGCGTCATCTGTTTGCATGCATAACTCATTTTGGTAGAGCCTTTTTGAACACAAAGTCACAGGTTCAAATCCGGGCACGTCCGACTAAGCGTACGTTTCTACAAGAACCTCTTTACAAATCCGACACGCAAGCCGTCCTTTTACAGCTCAAAATGAGCCAAGTGAAAGCAAAAGATACGAAAACTATAATAGGTATAGACAAATAATTAATTAAAACAATTAAAATGGCAAGCAATGGTGCTGGAAATCATTTCCCTAAATTGACCCAGGGAGGGCAGAGGCCGCTCTTCCTAACTTTGCCTGAGCTCCTCGTTCTTACAATTGTACAGAGGTAGCCTGGTTATCAGACTCTGAGCCATAGCTAGAACCCAACGGAGTGGGCGGGGCCCAACGGAGTGAACGGGTTTTGTGGGCTGAACCAGGCTAGTACAGAGGAGGGGTTTTCAACCTTTTTCATACCAGGGCCCACTATTTATTCAGCATTTGACCACTGGTGGTTCCCGGACCACCTGTTGAAAACCCCAGCGGATACAGAGAATCTCTTCATCTATATTTAAGGCCTTATGACAGGCACTGACGTTGGCGATCCTCAGCCCTGTTGCACGCCGCGGAGGGAACGTGTTTTTAAAACCAAATCCCCAATCCCAACAGTTATTCTTTGCCTGATCTACAGCTACAAACCGTATGTACACTACGGATTGGCTCCTAATGCCGCCAGACGGGGGCTGTAGCCTACATCTGTGTTTGGAATTAGGGGGGTGGGGTCTCAAACGCATCGCGGCTGGATCTGGCCACGCTTGCAACTTTCGATCGAGATAAACCCCCAAAACATCTGCTGCTGATTAACAAAAAGAAAAGGGGGGGGAAAAAAAAACGTGCGAAAGGCACAACAACACACATGGTGTGAAGATTGTTTTGCAAGTCATAATCTGACTCCACAAGAGAGAGAGAGAGGAGCACATCAGGGGCGGATATAACATTTCTCAATGGGGGGGGGGGGGGCAGGATAAAATGGTATAGGGGGCGGCTTTATCGCCTGTGTCACCACGGGCGATGAAGCCGCACCCATACCATTTTCAGTTACAGGACTTTTATCAGGCAAGTAAAGCATCAATAATAACATCAGTTGTTGTTGAAGTTGCAACAGACACGCAGCATGCATAAAGCTAAAGGTCTGACTCAGAGAGTTTTCTGTTTTCAATGATGAAATGCTGTTGGTTTAGTGGTGACACAACTGTAGTTAGTAGCAGTAGTAGTGTTTCAAATCATTTTAAATATAGGCACAAATATAGGAAATATCTTGGGTTGTTTTGCATGCCATCGTGTTTGGTGGGGCAGACTGGGCATTTAGGGGGGCATTGCCCCCCATGCCCATGCCTAGATCCGCCCCTGGAGCACATGGTAGGGAGGGAAACCAAAGGAGAGGCAGACAGACGGACAGACAGACAGACAGACAGACAGACAGACAGACAGACAGACAGACAGACAGGGATAGAGAAGGTTATGGGAGATGATATAATAGATCACATGCAGGCCATGAGCCAGACATGATGAAACCACAATATGCTACAAAACACCCCACAGCCCCAACCGCAAACCTGCCAATACCAGCAGCTCGTGGCTCGTATTATTATCACCACAAAAAACAGGCTCACAATGTCGTGTTTCTGGATTATGCTGTTACGATTTTTTTGACCCCGTTTCCGTTAGGAGAATGACGACGACACGCTACCGAGGTCCTGCACTCGTACCTGTTTAATATTTAATGCAAAGTCATAGAGCTGGGCCTATCCCACCCCCTCGTGATGTCGTCCTTTTTTCCACAAATGGATTTCCCATGCATTTTCCTTATAGACCTTTAGAAAATAATCTATATCATAAAGACGATTATACCACAGACTAAGCCAACTCGGGCCTCTACAAATCATGACGGCACACACAATGTTTTGGGACAGTCAAATAATTTCTAAGAAAAGCAAAACAAAACAAAAGTATTTTCTGCCGTTTATTTTTTCCTACTAATTGGATATTGTATGATAATGTGTGTTGTGTCATGATTTGTTATGTTTCATTATTTTTATTTTTTATTTTTCACGTTGCAATCAGTTTCATTCAGTTCAGACTTCTGTTTGGATGCATGGTTTGTCAATCAGATAAGATTTCTCTGATTGGATGTATGGATTGTCAAGGCCAAGAAGTATTTTTTTTGCCACTCGGTAGGGGCAAAAATGGTCTATGTGTGAAGATGAGCCTACTTAGTGGCCAAAATGGAAAAAGCAAAGCCTACAAGTGTAGGCTATAGGTGGCTGCGTTACTGCTTGCCCATTGGGCCATGGCTCTTTAGATGATTGGTAACACACACAGCTCATATGTATGAGGTCCCGGGTTTGCCTCCCGGTCGACTACTTTGGTGGCAGTGGTCACAATGGCGGTGTGTATGGGTCTCTACCCGGGCGGCACAGACCGAGCGTAGTCGATGGTCCCCACCTGGAGTGGAGGTCCCCCCGGTCAGTCGAGCCTTGCTCCTGGCTGGCGCGCTTGGGAGGGGGGGGGGGGGGGGGGGGGGGCGACTGTAGGCTATAGGTGGCTGTGTTACTACTTGCCCATCGGGCCATGGCTCTTTAGGTCAGGGGTTTTCAACCTTTTTGATACCAGGGACCACCATTTAGGTGATTGGTAACGTACGCAGCTCATATGTATGAGGTCCCGGGTTCGCCTCCCGGCCGACTACACAAGGTCTCCTAAGGAGGCATGGTTTCTCCTCTCAGAGCCCCTTATGTATCATCCATCTTATTGCAAATGGACAGAGGCTTTTCCTGAATCCTGATGAAAAATCTTGCTGGAATTGGTTGCTGTTATAAAGGGGGATCGATAAAGCACATTTTCTCCTGAGTTGTCTCACTAAAAGAAGTGGTGAATATGTTGTAAATTTTGTGTGCCTTAATTGTGATGATTGGGTACAATATTTAGTTCAGTGTCCATGGAGTTAAGGAATGGACCAAAAGCTGTTGATCTACACTACGCAACAGGTGACAGGTGAAAATTTGAGCCAACCAGACACAGGCACTGGCCAGACATTCAGAAGTAGAATGTTACGTCTCCAATGGAGGCTGGAAGCCATGCTACCAAAAATCCTGGCGCTTGCGAAAGCCCGCATGGACGATATAAAACAACCCAATTTAAATCCCTTTAAGAGTAACCTGATGCCATGCGCACTGTTTTTTTCCCCTTTCACCTGTAAGCACACGAGTACTATAAATACTACGTTTGACAGCGATTACCCACAGACCCTCATCTTCAAAGGCACGCAGCTGCACCGCGTGCCCCATTAACCGAGGGTGAATTACATTACATAGCATATCTGTTCATTATACCGTCTCTCTCCAAGCGGAGTCCCACATAAATGTCAACATCATTATAAATATCAAATGGAGAGCGGTACTGTAACGTTATCTCCTAAAGTGTTCCGGAGGAGGAGGAGGATGGATGGGGCCAGTCCAGCGCTAGCCAGTAATTCACTGATGGTGTGCAGTCAAAGCCGGTCTGCCGTTGTATGTAGACATTAGTGCTGCCAAAGGACTTGTGTAAATCTTTAAGTTGTTACTTAGACGGGCATTATAGGGATAGCGCGTGGTTTAACTGCTTTAATTATAGTCGTGACTGTATGGTGACTGTGAACTGATGGTACTGTATATACAGTATGTGTCGCAGACGCGCTATCTGAGATGTATTCGCCGCCACGCGGGGGAACAAGTCGTGAGCTTATGGTTAATGTTTCTGCGCGAAGTCCTGCGTCCCCAAGGCCGGTTCCAGAAGTGAATTCTCTGTTCATTTTTCCTCATAGACTTTTCAAAAGGGAACTTGGGTCAATGACAAATCACAACAACAAACACAAACACGAACAAGAAATGGCAGGTTACACTATTTCTGTTGTTTTCGTTCTTGTAATTATCTGTTCGGCCCAAAATGTTGGGTCATGGCGCCAGTTGGCTTTGTACGACGCTTGAAGGGTCTTTTTTTGACATGCTTATGAAGAAAATGAACAAGAGATTCACTTCTGAATCCCGGCTCCTCCTGTCTACATGTGGAAGTGTCCTTGGGCAAGACACTGAACCCCACCTTGCCTCCAGTGGTTGCCACCGCTGGTGTATGAATGTGGGAAGTGAAGACGCTGGCGTCGACTGTTCGCCGCTCTACTTCCCAATGTATGAATGAATGGACCATTGTAAAGCGCTTTGAGTATTCACGTAGTGCATAGAAAAGCGCTATAAAAATGCAATCCATTATTATTATTAACTCATGAAAAAAATGCAGTTTCATTCAGTGCTTGGCACTTTCTAGGCTAATGGAGCTCTGACTGTGAATGCACACGTTCCGCTGTAACTACATACTGTAAACACAGAGTGGATGATTGTCGTGGATCCACACACACACTTGCCTTTTGCATCACTCACTCAGTAATGGATGAAGACACAGTGAAACAGGAGAGCGCCGCCTCCATCGTTGTGATGAATGACGATACTTCCCCTGTCTAGCGTTATTAACACGTCGCAATCTAATTAATGACTCCCGGCTCTCCAGAGGACGTGATGAGTCTGACACTTGAAGGCCATTAGCGGTCCACGCATCCATGGCGTTTGTGTCTGAGAGGCATAATAGCCTCCTTGCAGGGGCGGATTGGCACATATTTTCCCACCGGGACAATTTTGCCTTTGCCAGGCCACCCTGGAGGGGGCAGCTGGTTAACCAGATGTAACTCTTCGAGAGCGTAAAAATTAAACCAAATGGACCCTTGCGGGTCCATTTGGTTTCATTTTTACACCCTCAAGAGTTAAATATTCATCATGTGAATTAGCCCAACTTAGTCTACACAACTACAGAATGCAGAAGATTAATGGTCATTTTGATCTGTATGTTCCAGGCGAGCATCTAGCACATTCTAGTGCATTTTGGAAGTGCCACTAGTGCATTTTGGATCTTGTCCAGGCCACTAGGTGGCGCAGGCCTGCACCGGGAAAACTCCCTGTACTCCAGATGGCCAATCCGCCCCTCCCTCCTTGCCTTATCGCATTACGAATATGAATGTGATGATGTTTTTTTTCTCAACCACGGTGTAAATGTGTATACATACCAGAGATTATTTAGACAGATGCTTTGGTTCGTCAATGCCAGTGGTGGAAAAAGGACTCTATGGTAATGACATTTACAAGATTTTGAACTCTTCCCTGGTGGTCATTACGTATGTAATGTGTGGTTTTAGATATTTTACATTGCAGCAGTGAGCCCAGTGTCTCTGTCATTGGACTGCATGTCGTCTCAGTAAGACAGCTCCTCCCCCTATACACAAGGAGCAGCATCATCGGAGCTGTAGTCGAGGAAGTAGAATGTACATTACACATTACACCAGAGGAAAGTGTTCTAAATCTTGTAATTCATTAACATATATTATCCTGCAAAAAGAGTGAAATGTCCCTTTTACGTGAACGTATCGGCACTGAAACGTAGAAATACCAGCTTTGTTCCAAGTAAAAGTCTGGATAGTATTCAAAAGTATTGGACATTTGGCATCAAAGTGTAGTTAAAATGCCAAAAGTAAAAGTGCTCACTGTGCAGAATGTTCCATTTGGGGACTTCAAATCTGATTATTTTTTTTGCACTGAAAGGTTGATATAGTAAATAGACCCATTGTGCTACCAATACATAAATGCATCTATCGATGAGCGCAGTTAGACGGTCGTATACTGTATATTAACTCCTCATATGAGTTTGTATGGTTAGTTGTATGTGTAGTTGGCTATAAAGATCTCAACGGGCCTGAAAATTAAGGCCCGGCCCTACCCGGCCCTAACAGTTCAGGCCTAGGCCCTACCCGGCCCTACTAAATGGAATAGATTTTAGGCCCTATACCCGGCCCTAAACTGTCGGGTTTGGGCAAAATTTGAGAATTCGCCACAGATTAAAATTGAAATGGCAATCAACACCATGTTCATAATGGGTAAATACAGAAAATAACTATTATTCTTACTATATTAAAATAATCCAATATATATTATTTTTTTCATGGGGCCCGAGGCCCTACCCGGCCCTATTGATTATGATAGATTTTCGGCCCTACCCGGCCCTAAATGTCGGGTCGGGCCTGTTCGGGTTCGGTCCTGGTCGGGTTCGGGCAGAGTTTGAGAACTCTAGTTGGCTACCATAATGAAATAAAGATACTGGCTCACAATATTCATCTAGGAAATAAATAAAACTAGGAAATGAGAAACAAACAAAGTTTCAAGACATGCCGGTTGTGGCCACTGGGAAACAATAGACCTTTCAGTAAGCTCCTCCCTAAATCTGCTATGATCCAAACACAGCTAAGCATAACATGTGATATAGACAAACCTCTCCACCAGTAGTTTTTCCTATTATGATTAAACATTATTTAAAAAAAAAAAAAAGATAAATGTCACATATTTTTCCACTGCATATAGCAGGCCTTGATGACAGATTTGTTGGAGATTCTGAAGCCGTGGTTTAAAAAAATAAAGCAGTATTTAATGTGTCATGCAGGGGTTGACACTAAGGTCTCCGAGGCACTTGCCCGATGGGCAAGTGCCTCGGATCTACTTGCCCTCAGGTCATGGTCACTTGCCCCCCCAAAAATATTGTAAATTTTGCATTTACGTTCTAAGTTTACTTCCTACTTGGGTGCTTTAAACCAGGGGTTTTCAACAGGTGGTCCGGGGACCACCAGTGGTCCCTGAGAGGGTTCCAGGTGGTCCCCAGTTAAGTTGGTTAACCAGATGTAACTCTTGAGAACGTAAAAATGAAACCAAATGGACCCTTGTGGGTTAACATGCTTAATAATTTAATTCCTCACAGTTAATCTTTAATCGCCTATTTTTTTTATCAGTTCTAAATATATTAATGAGTGCTTTAAAAGATTTTTTTTTTCTTCAAATCAAGGTACATTATTTATTCTGCAGTTGAGCCACAGGCTACCATTTGATGACTTCTATTTAGACTTCCAAACCTAAATTAAAGATTTTCTCTAATTGTGTAGACTTATTTTAAATGACCTAAGTTAATTAGCTTTAATTAACTTAACGCAGATTCTTATCTGTCTCGCCATGACAGGTGCATATGAATACAATAAAAGTCAAAAGCCGTTTTGAACAATACACTAATCTCGCAAACCAGCTTAAAAAAAAAATACAAAAGTAAATGGGAATTGAAGGCGAGAAGTCAAAAGGAATTAAAATGAAAAGTAATGAAAAAATGCAAGCGTAACGTTGCACACTAGTGCTTTTGTCCGTCGTTCACCATGGCTCTAAGAGAGCGTGTGCACGTCGTCTGTGCACGTGTGTGTGCATATATTTCTTTGCTCATCCCAGTGAGAGAACTCTCGTTTGTGTGCACACTTCTTAGCCTGTTTGTTTGATTGATTAAACAGCGGAGGGTGTGTGTGTGTGTGTGTGTGTGTGTGCGCGTGCGTGTGTGTGTGTGTGTGTGTGTGTGTGTGTGTGTGTGTGTGTGTGTGTGTGCAAGCATTAACACATGCACACAAACACGTGCACGAACATTCATTGCAGTGTGTACAGATCCACAGTGACACAAAACAATCCCTCTACACACACACATGCCTGCGCAGTGTGCACATACACATGCACGCAGAGCGCACACATACGCATGCACACAGAGGCGGAATCTTGTCATAATCCTCATGGGGTCTGCTTGTTTCAGCGTCTTGATTCCCCACTTGTTTTCCAATTGTAAAATCCTTCACTTCTAACTGTAGTTAGAACTACTCTACTCTACATATTGACCTTATACCTCCCTATACATTACAGGTAAACAAAAGCAACCACCTGAGCAACATTTGAATATCTGATGGCCGACCGTTGGTCCTTCCTGAATTCTAAAATAAAATCTGCCCCTGCATGCACACACACACACACACACACACACACACACACACACACACACACACACCACACACCACACACACACACACACACACACACACACACACACACACACACACCGCATATAGGAGCTGAAGGCACCACAGGGGTGGTATAGGATCTGGGGGGGGGGGGGGGGGGGGGGGGGTGTGGGTGTGTGTGTGTGTGTGTGTGTGTGTGTGTGTGTGTGTGTGTGTGTGTGTGTGTGTGTGTGTGTGTGTGTGTGTGTGTGTGTGTGTGTGTGTGTGTGTGTGTGTGTGTGTGAGGGGGCTTCTGTGTGTGTGTGTGTGTGTGTGTGTGTGTGTGTGTGTGTGTGTGTATGTGTGTGTGTGTGTGTGTGTGTGTGTGTGTGTGTGTGTGGATACATATTAGCCACCTGCAGGCCAGCAGAGGGCTGTGTAAACACCCAGGGGGACGGGACGTCCCGTCACGACTAATCTGTGGAGACACCTAATCTCCACAATCCCTCTGTGTGTGTGTGTGGAGGCTTCTCCATGACACCCAGTGTTGCCAACTTGGCACATTTGACGCTGTATTTATTTATTTTTTCCCAGATCTCCTTGCGCCGAATTTAGTGAAAAACTCCTGGCAGAAAATCTGGTACTTTTTTGCTGGTGAGTTGGGGCGAAATTGGTTAATAGACGCCAGACACCCTCGTTTTTCACCATTTTTCCTCCTATCCTCCTTCCATCCTATAAAGGACCATTGGTAACCAAATGGACCCTTATAGATCTGTAAGTCTTGAGATCGTGAAATGAAACCAAATGGACCTGCAAGGTTTTACGCTCCCCAGAGTTAAATCATATTTAAACATCTGAATTACCTAACTTTCAAGAATCTACATATTTAGAAAATGACCAACATTTTCAGTTCACCTAAATTAGTCAAAGAGACTAAGTATGAACATGGTTTGAACATGGTTGAAAACCACTGCTCTAGCACCAGTGTTGTAGTGTGACTTTTAGAAGTGGGGGGGACGCCTCTTATTTCACCCATTTTCATGTTTTTCCTGAGAGTGTACAAATGTGAACCAAATGGACCGTAGCGGGTCCATTTGTTTCCATTTGTACACTCTCAGAAAAAAGGAAACTCATTAACATGGTAAAACACATCTCGATGATGTCATCAAGCTGTATTTCACCATGCTAATGATATATTTTTTTTCAGACCTCCATTTCTAGGAAACACAGAATGGGGGGAACTTTTTTACCATGTCCACACAACATCTCTAAGGTATATTAATGACATAGTAAAATATTGAAAATGAGTGGAATTCCCCTTTAAGACACATGCATGGACACCTGCATTTGTAGTAAGTATAGCATATTGAGTATGATTGTTTACAATGCCTAATTGTATCCATAAAAGTAAATGACAAGACAAAAACATAGGCCTACTTTTGCCCCAGAATATTTTAGATGTGAGAAGTGGGGGACCGCGTCCCCCTCCACTACACCCCTGCTCTAGCGCATTCTAGTGCATTTTGGAAGTGCCACTAGTGCATTTTGTATTTTATCAGTTGGCAACACTGCTGACTCCCAGATGCTGCGTGACGGAGCACAGAGCAGATCCTCTCCACATCTCCATGGGGAAGATCCTGTGTCAGATCCTGCTGGGTTGATCCCTCCAGGGTGATAGGCTCTCTCTCTCTGGATCCTCTGGGGGTTTCTATGGGACAGCTTAGGGATTCCCTCTTAACGGTCCAATTTTACTTATCGGATGACTACATCATATTAAATACGAAATGAGAGATGACTATGTTCATTCTGTGTTTCCTAGAAATGGAGGGCTGAAAAAAATCATTATTATAATGTTATTTTTCTTTGAAAGACCTTTTTTTCTGAGAGTGCACAAATGGAACCATTTGGTTCACTCAGAAAAGCATATTCAAAATAGGTGCAATACCCCTTTAAGGCTGTTGTAAATAACAAGTTAATGGCGTTAATTCATGTTGTTGATTGAACAGATGTTTTTATGCAATTAACTCATGAATGATCATGATTGATCATGAATCATGAATGATCATGATTGAATTCATCTTGAAGCTGTGATTAATCTGATTTTTTTTTTAATTAGAGAGAGATATACAGTATGTAAACCACAGAAATGTCTGTGTCTGTGCACGTGTGTCCATGTGCGTCACACTCTGTATTTGGGTATGCTTGTGCCAAATTTGCTGCAGAATCTTGTTGAGTACAACACACTGAGCTTGAACATCTGCTATTTTCAGAGCACAGTCGCGCCAGAAAAGACTCTTCTTAGTTCCACTCGATCTCTCTATACTAGTCCCTTCCTGACATTTAGTAAATACAGTGGCATAGTCTTGGTTTTCGTCACGTAAATGGTAAATGGTGCATTTATACAGTATAACGCCTTTATCCAAGGCGCTTTACATAGCTTCTGCATCACATTCACCCATTCAATCACACACACATTCATACACTGATGGCAGTGGAAACCATGCAAGGTACCTACTAGCACATCAGGAGCAATTATAGGGTTCAGTGTCTTGCTCAAGGACACTTCGACACTAACTCTGGGAGAGCCCGGGATCGAACCAGCAACCTTGTGGTTACCATCCGGTGACTCTACCCCTGAGCCACTGCTGCCCCTGTCACCACGAAATCAGGCCTTCTCTGTAGGTAATTGTGGTTCAGATTGTGTGTACTGCTTATAGCGGAATAGGCTAGTCCTATTATTATTTGGAATTGGATACTGTAGTGTATTCATTTCCATTAGGCCCCTGAGGTTGTTTTTACACAGACACAGAACAGCAGGGCATGTAAACATCCTTCATCTCAACCACGTTGGCTCCGTTCTGCAAGAAACGCCGCCAACATAGACGATCTACACCAGTGGCGGATCTAGGCATGGACATGGGGGGTGGCAATGCCCCCCTAAATGCCCACTCTGCCCCACCAAACACGATGGCATGCAAAACAACCCAAGATATTTCAAATTAAAGTGCTTATATTTAAAATGATTTGAACCACTATTACTGCTACTAACTAACTACAGCTGTGTCACCACTAAACCAATAGCATTTCATCATTGAAAACAGAAAACTCTCTGAGTCAGACCTTTAGCTTCATGCATGCTGCATGTTGCAACTTCAACAACAACTAATGTTATTATTGATGCTTTACTTCTACTTACTGCTTTACAGGCATGCCACTTCAGGCATGGCGACAGCTTCATCGATGAAGCCGCACCCATGCCACCTCCCCCCCCCCCAATTGGGAAATGTTATATCCGCCCCTGATCTTCACGCTACAACACGACAACGCTGCAAGCCTGCGTCGACCGTTCTATTCTAGCAGGTTTTCTTTTAAACCGGTTAACCCCCGCTGTGGAACGTGGGCACGGAGTGTTCATATTTGTCACCGCGCTGCATATTGCAAAGAGATTTAACGCGGAGAAAAGAATAAAAAAGGGCTCCAATAAAACAGCACGTTGGTTTCAGCCGCGTCTCCATCTCCGCCGGTACGGTGTGAAATCACTCTGCAACGTACTGTAATGGCATACATTCCACTCGCCCACTCGCTCCTATTTACGGGTAAATGCTTTCCCATGCTCTAGACTGCGTCTCTGGCGTGGGGGGTCCGGCCGTGACGGTATAATGTATACGAGGCTATATAGGCTGCAGCGCTGCTGCTGCTGCTGCTGCTGCTGCTGCTGCTGCTGCTGCTGCTGCTGCTGCTGCTGCTTGTGAGACATGCAGGGGAAGCCTCAGCTGGGGTCAGCGCCCGGAAGGTTCAGAGACAATAAATATCACATTCGTTCCCGCGAATCCGATACTTCTTTTGCACCGCGGCCAACGCCGCCGTCGCCACCGAGGCCTGAATGCGTACATGCGCAGGCGGGGGTGGGTGGGTGTCTAATAAATTGAATCAGGCGCTACCGGGAGGACGTTTTTAAAATGCATTCCGTCTGGTTTCTCTCTCTCTCTCTCTCTCTCACTCACTCTCTCTCTCAGGAGTGGGTGGGCTCTAGTGCCGGCTGTGGGTCTGTCTGTCTGTCTGTCTGTCTGTCTGTCTGTCTGTCTGTCTGTCTGTCTGTCTGTCTGTCTGTCTGTCTGTCTGTCTGTCTGTCTGTCTGTCCATGTGCAGAGCCTGCTTGACTGGCATTTCCCTGCCATCACCTGTCAAGTTAACCACGTTTCAGATTGTTGTTCGAACCTGAACTAGTGTTGCATTTCAACCTTCATATGCCCTGGCTACCTGTAGAGCAGGGGTGGCCAACCAGTCAGAGACTAAGAGCCACTTTTTTACCGTGTTGCTGCAAAGAGCCACATCATACAGATGGGCACCACATCCCTTCCTCTCTCTCACACACACAGACCTCTGCTCAGCCAGATTTATTGTAAACGTCACACACCACCATGATAATGACTCCTAGCCCCCACGACCCGACTTCCGATAACCAGTTTAAAATGGATGGATTACGTGGGCCAGTTATTTTCAATAATTAACATTGTGTGCACTGTCTCATACAAAAGCTCTCAGTTGAACCAGTTCCACAAACAAAAATATAACAATGTGAGCTCACAGCCTCACACGCACAAAATCGATTTTATGATCACAATATAGGGAATGAATGGCTGTGCCAGGCCCAGCAATTTTGACACTTGTCATGTGAAAGGCCCTTAAGAGCCACATGAAACCAGCCAAAGAGCCTCATGCGGCTCAAGAGCCACAGGTTGGCCAGGCCTGCTGTAGAGGATAGGCTCCTGGCCAGACCGATTCGCCAAGTGACAGCAAAACAGATCCCACGCTACTACTGTATGACGTTTTTATGTTGCAAGATGTACCAGGCCAAGCATGCTTTGTGGCCTCGTGGTGATTATATAGTATCCGCAGGGGGATACAAAGGGGATACAAAATTATGAAAATAAAGCCCTGATGCCATAAGTGGGTTCCGGTGGGGTACCCTCAGTCCTCAGAGGCTTCTGAAGAGAAAAGTCTGGTCACAACACTAAGGATGAGAGGCTCTATCGGCGGAAGTATCAGTCGGAACATCCGTCGGATGTATTTAGCGGTTTCACTTCTAGGTCTTTCCCTGTTAGGGTCCATGGGGGCTGGATCTATACAGAGATCCACATTGGACAGAAGTGAGTGACAGACAGTGTCCTGCCCAAGTGTCCATGGGCAAGACACTGAACCCAAAATCGCTCCTGGTGTGCTGGTTGATGGTGATACCTCCATTGGTCTATGTATGTGGGTGCGAATGGGTGATGCACTGAAAAGTGATGCGTTATGTGAAGTGCCTTGGATAAAGGTGCTACTGTATATACAGCAAATGCACTATTTTTACGACTAGCTGGCCACTGGCCACTGTGTTTCAAACAGCAGTGCATGCGTGACTGTGAGTGAGTGGAAGAGGGGATTCGTCTGGAGGGTACGTCGCATTCACGCAGACCCTCTATTTGCATGTTTGGAGGGGTTTGGCTCCGGCAGGTGGAGAGAGCTAATGAACGATGGGATCAGTCCATTAAATGTGGGCTTCTCTTCTCTCCTCTCCGCCTGCCTGCCAGAGTGCCACTTCATGCTGCCGGTCGGCTCTCTGCAGCGAGGAGGGCTCAGCCTGGGGCAGGGGCGGATTGGCCATCTGGAGTACAGGGAGTTTTCCCGGTGGCCTGCGCCACCTAGTGGCCTGCTGGACAAGATCCAAAATGCACTAGTGGCACTTCCAAAATGCACTAGAATGTGCTAGATGCTCGCCTGGAACATACAGATCAAAATGACCATTAATCTTTTACATTCTCTAGTTGTGTAGACTAAGTTGGGCTAATTCACATGATGAATATTTTAACTCTTGAGGGTGTAAAAATGAAACCAAATGGACCCGCAAGGGTCCATTTGGTTTCATTTTTACGCTCTCAAAGAGTTACATCTGGTTAACCAGCCCCCCCCTAGGGTGGCCTGGCAAAGGCAAAATTGTCCCGGTGGGAAAATATGTGCCAATCCGCCCCTGGCCTGGGGACTAATGGAGACAATGGCACCGGTACGGCAGCCCAGTCCAAAGCAAACAGCTCAGCCCTCTCCAAGTGTGTGTGCATAAACCCACACCATGGGAGAGCAATCAGCCAGGTAATGGCAAGCCAATTGAGAGGGGGCTGACGGCCGGCTTAAATAAACGAGCCTCGTCGTGAATCACTGCCGCACAATGGCCTGACAAGCCCCTTCCCAGGGGCGGATGTAACATGTGTAACATTTGGGGGGGGCAAGAGAACATGTTGGAGGGGCACGAGAAAATGGTATGGTGGCATACCATTTTTGGTTAGAGGACTTTTATTAGTCAAGTAAAACATCAATAATAACATCAGTTGTTGTTGAAGTTGCAACAGACACGCAGCATGCATAAAGCTAAAGGTCTGACTCAGAGAGTTTTCTGTTTTCAATGATGAAATGCTGTTGGTTTAGTGGTGACACAGCTGTAGTTAGTAGCAGTAGTAGTGTTTCACGTCATTTTAAATATAAGCACTTTTATTTGAAATACCTTGGGTTGTTTTGCATGGCATCTTGTTTGGGGGGGCAGACTGGGGCATTGCCCCCCCATGCCCATGCCTAGATCCGCCCCTGCCCGTTCCCCGCACACGCACAAACACACACAGGCACACACACACACACACACACACACACACACACACACACACACACACACACACACACACACACACACACACACACACACACACACACCAGAGCCTGGAAATGGGGGTGTAAGGTCGTTGCTGTTATAGCTGTACACGATGGGGTCAACAGGACTGATTCTGGCACTTATCCACATATGCCGCAGCTATTTTAAGTCGAGTGCCTGATGGTTTATTTTGCAAACGTGGAACATGTTGGGGATGGAGGTGGAGGTTTATTATAGGGGAAGCGCTGATCTTGCGATGATTTGTGCGGCGACGTTGATGCGTTGTGATTCCTGGCTGCGACTTCTGGATGTGCGTCTCTGCAGACCTTTTGCCTTCGAGACTATGCGATGTAACAATGCAGTAACAATGAGAACCTTAACAAAATCAGTAACCGAGATGCTAACCGAAAGAGCATTCTCAGATAGCGTTGGATCGTTTTCACCTAATAACGTCCAAAATTTGGGGCTGCAAGCATGTGTACAGTCTTCATGTCCATATATGATCGTAATGTGATATTCGGCATTTCATATCGATTTCACTTCATAATCTTGCTGATCAGACCGTAATGTCAACACATCCTCCTTTGTGTGCAAGGAAAGAAGCAGCGGAAGTTGTCGCTGCTTCGACTGGAAGTGACGATTTGGACTTTTCGATGTGGAACTTTGTGAAGTTGATTCCACCATCAGAGCAGATTTCTATGTATTAGACTAGACTAGAGGTTTTTAACAGGTGGTCACAAGTTTCAACTGTTGGCCTATGAAGGTGCGGAATGTGGCCCCTGAAAATGACGACGATTTTCTATGTATTTTCTTCCACAGACGAGAACTGCCCCATGGAAGTTACTTGAAAGTCTGATCAAGGTTCAGAAAATCCACAGAAAAGGGAGAGATTCTTGCCTGATGAGTCATCATTCTGAATCTGAGGTACGTCTTACATAATCTTCCTCTCTCCTCCTCCTCCCTCTCTACCACGCGTTGTCAGAGGAGACCACAATTAGACGGAACAATGTCCGCTCTCCCGCGGCGTCGCAGGGACACCTTTTCACCTTGTCTTTGTCGGGACCGCCGGGGAGACGTGCAGAGAGGGATTACAAGGTTGGACTGACAATGGAGCGTGCAACACAAATAGCAACGCCGCGTGCAGACACAGACAGACACAGACAGACAGACAGACAGACAGACAGACAGACAGACAGACAGACAGACAGACAGACAGACAGACAGACAGACAGACAGACAGACAGACGCACACCTTGGAGGTGTCTCGTTGCCGCCACAAAGCTCCGGCGCCGCTCTCTGGCCCCAGGGTGACCTTTGTTCAGTCAGTCACCTCTCTCTCTCTCTCTCTCTCTCTCTCTCTCTCTCTCTCTCTCTCTCTCTCTCTCTCTCTCTCTCTCTCTCTCTCTCTCTCTCTCCGCTGATGCAGAGTCAGGTGACGAGCAGAGGGGGTTGGTGAAGTTTGAATGGGAGCTGTGTGACAGTGGTTTTCAACCTTTTTCATACTATAGGGCCCAATATGTATTTAGAATTTGACCACGGACCGCCATTTGATAACATTTTAGCCCCTCAGACCCCAATAGTTATTTTGCTTTTTGTCCACAATTCCAGTCTGTATTTCGGAGAAAACAAAAACAGTGAAACATACACATCATAAATGGCCATTCATCTTCTACATTCTCTAGTTGTGTAGACTTGGGGCTTCAGATGAGGAGGAATTCAGATGATGAATGTTCTAAGAGTGTAAGGTCCATTTGGTTTCATGTTTACGGGATCACTGTTGAAAACCCCTGCTTGTGCACATATTCCTCTGACTCCTCATTTCGCTCTTTTTTTTGCAGTGACTTCTGACGCTTTTATTTTATTTCATTTCATTTAATTTTTTCCCCTTTCATTTCATTTTTTATGTAGCCATTACTCACACCATGGAGACTAATTCATGAATATTTATTCATTCATTTATTTATTGTGTTTCTTTGTTTATCACATTACTCCATGTGTCTCCTAGCCTCAGCACAGCCGGTGATGAAATTATTGTCTTATGAATGTGACAACAACAAAAACAGAATCCCAGGCTTCACGCCGTGTGTAATTGATAGCACACCGTTTTTCCTTTTTGTATTTTTTTCCCCCTCTGGTTTTATGAGCCGAGCTTCATGAGCATAATAACAACTCATTAAGTGCATTTATACTTTGGAGAAAAAAACGGCCTTCAGACAAATCTGCTTCAGGGAAGGAATAATAATAAAAATAAATTATGATGATAATAATAGTAATACCTGGGGTGATTGGTCTGGCACACCTCAGTTTTATATTACATTTTGCTCATGGGTGATAGATAGATCGGAGCACACTATTCACTGCCGACGTGTTGACACGGGCCGTTATACACCAGGGGCGGATCTAGGCATGGGCATGCCCAGTCTGTCCCACCAAACATGATGACATGCAAAACAACCCAAGATGTTTCAAATTAAAGTGCTTATATTTAAAATGATTTGAAACACTACTACTGCTACTACAGTTGTGGCACCACTAAACCAACAGCATTTCATCATTGAAAACAGAAAACTCTCTGAGTCAGACCTTTAGCTTTATGCATGCTGCGTGTCTGTTGCAACTTCAACAACAACTGATGTTATTATTGATGCTGTACTTGATTAATAAAAGTCCTGTAACTGAAAATGGTGTGGGTGCGACTTCGATGAAGCCACAACCCTACCATTTTCTCCTGCCAATTGGAAAATGTTATATCCGCCCCTGTTATATACACATCCCTTTACTATCTCACAAAATAGAAGTGATCGAGGGCCATGTTCTGACACGTTTGAAGCCCAACGTTAACTTTGACCCATCCACTTTTGACACGGGAGGGTTAAACGAAATAAGTCGAGTGGAAAAAACAATATGATTAGTATTAAAAGCAATTTTAGGAATGTTATGTTATTTGTGCTTTAACGCCCAAACCTCACTCCATTAAGGGCTCCTCCTCACAACAAAACAAACCGCACACCAACACGACCCCTTGCCTCTGCCGCTTCTGCCGCGGCTAGGGCTTCATATGAGTCCATCCCTAGCAGGGGTTGACACTAAGGTCTCTGAGGCACTTGCCCATTGGGCAAGTGCAAGTCAGGTTCTACTTGCCCCCAGGTCATGGTCACTTGCCACCCAAAAATATATTGTGAATTTTGCATTTAAGTTTGCTTCCTACTTGGGTGCTTTAAACCAGGGGTTTTCAACAGGTGGTCCGGGGACCACCAGTGGTCCTTGAGAGGGTTCCAGGTGGTCCCCAGTTAAGTTGGTTAACCAGATGTAACTCTTGAGAACGTAAAAATGAAACCAAATGGACCCTTGCGGGTCCATTTGGTTTCATTTTTACACTCTCAAGAGTTAAAATTCATCATCTTAATTAGCCCAGGTCTACACAACTAGAGAATGTAGAAGATTAATGGTCATTTTGATGTGTATGTTAATTTGCCTGTTTTGTTTCCCAAATCCAGCCTGGAATTGTGGATAGCTAGAAAGCAGGGAAAGACACAGAGGCAGAGTGCAATGACTGCCTTCAAGACAAATTTATCTTGTGTTTTGTTATAGTGCACTAAGTTGCACACTTGCCCGATCGGGCAACCACATAGCAGTCTTCACTTGCCCCACCATTTTTTTTACTTGCCCTGGGCAAGTGGGCAAGTGTTAGTGTCAAGCCCTGCCTAGCCAGCGGTTAAGGTATCATTCGTTGCTGGACGTCATTTCCACCTCGGCTCAGCCTTGTTGTCATTGTGGATCTGAAGAGACCAACAGCGGAGTTGGCAGCAGCGCAACCTCTTGTTCAGGTTGTCAGGAGTGTCCAAACAATTATTACAAACAGGGGAGGGAAGCAGGGGAAAAAAAACATGAAACAGCTGTCATTCCTCAAACCTTTTCAACTTCAAAGGGCTCCGCGGTCGAGCCTTTCATGTCCTAATAATGTGCCAGTAATACCTGGCGGGCGAAAAAAAAATGACAAGCAACTCCCATTTGGCTGGCAATTCTCCCTCCTATTCATTTTGTCCCCCGACTCCCCCGCCTGCCCTGCATCCCGCCCGCCGCTGCTGAGCAAATACGAGGGGAAGAGAAGATATAGATAGAAAGGACAAAACTAAAACGTGCTAAGTGGATTCTTTCATCGCAGAGTAATCTTCTTCACTCCACCGTCGAGAGAGAGGGGGAAAAAAAAAACACAGAACCGGTGCCCGGGCCGACGGCAACAATGTCCTTTTCAGCCTGTCGGTGAAAAGGACTTTGCGAAGCTGTTTCCCCCACCACCATCACCACCACCACCACCCTGGTCTGTGTGTGAGGGCTTTGTGTTGTGTCTCTCCCCTTATCCAGTTATTCAAATCAGCACAGCACAGGCAACGTGTCATATTATTAGCAGGCACCGAGAACTGGGAGAAAAAAAAAAAAAAATCCGAGGGGAGCCGTAACAGACGTGGGAGACGTTCCACCGTTCAGTTTCTGGACTCATGTGTGATGTTTACCCAACAATGGAAGACGCTGTAGCGGCTACAGCAGCCACGTTTGCTCTGTATTGTGCTAAAGTGCAGCGGTCTTATAGCTGAAAGAGATAATTATCCTTTCTACGTGTTTGTTGGATTCGTTTTTGTGTGTGTCTTGGGTTACGTTTATCCAAAGTACAAATCCTACAACGAGGAGGAGGAGGGGGGGAGGGGGGGGTGTTCTTGGGAACAAAATATTTTCAGGCGAGCTGCATGGATACTCACTGAGGAGGTCCTTTTGGCACGGCAAAGTTTGCGAACTGCCATGGTTTCACGTTGCATTTCACCGCGGGAGATCACAGACGTGCACGCAGGCTTGAAGTGGGAACAAATTTGCCTGTGGCTTTGAATCAGGCCTTACGGACTTGAAATGATCTGCCTGCTTTGTCTGCTCATTTTGTCACATATACAAAATATACTACTTGAGAACGATGCAACTCTGGGACCTCATGATACTGGTCGTAGGTAACATGTGATTGGTTCCACCTCCCATTAGTCCGAACAATGCTGACCCTATATCTCAACCCTAAGGCTATACATAACCTTGAGCAAGGGAGCAGCACATGTTCGCCTACGTACTGTAATGTTGGACATGTTCGACTAACGGTACTTTGGATCCATGACACCCCCTCCCCCGTTGTCAACTTGTCAGCACCCATTTTAACTATCTTTTGCGCCCATATGTTTGTGTCTGTCTGCCCTGGACTGGTTATGTAACCACTGGCAGGTGTGGGGCTGCCATGACAATCAATTGACCAAGGCAGAGGCCGGATATTGAACAGGTATGCAGACTTTGGCTGATGTAGCCTGGCTAAAGCCAGAACACATCAGCTGCCTGTCAGCAGATTGGTCTGGAATAGATCAATTGTACACCCATTTCCTACTCCTACAGAAAATGTGCGTGGCCAATCAGGACACGGTATGCAAACATATTTGCATGCTGTATCCTGATTGGCCAACACTGATGTAATTTTCTGTGTGTCAAATTTGAAGTCATCAGGGCAAAAAACTTCTCAAGTAATGTGCATTACAAAGCACTACAATTATACCACAGTACAATACAAACACTGCGCACATTTGGGCGTCAGTAAGCTTCAACCAATCGACTTCTATGTTGCCAAGATACAGTACAAGATACATTGGCTCCATTTTCGTTACATGCTAAACCCCTTATCCCCTTTTTACTATTTTGAAAAACTTTTTGGAATAGTTCAATGTGTCCAATCTATACGTTGTGGGCTTGTAGACTGCCTTTTTAAACTATTTAAAACATTTTGCACTAGTTAAACTGGCCAAAGACGATAAGGGGTTTAGCAGTGACGAAAATCTAGGCCATATGATCTAGCAATATTCATTGCTTAGGGTGCTTGAGTTCCATTTGATTCTCCTTATCTACAGCATATCCCGAATCTCGCTGCTGCGTTTGCACACTTTCAACGAGCACATATTCCACCTCACGTCTGTCTGTCTGTCTGTCTGTCTGTCTGTCTGTCTGTCTGTCTGTCTGTCTGTCTGTCTGTCTGTCTGTCTGTCTGTCTGTCTGTCTGTCTGTCTGTCTGTCTGTCTGTCTGTCAGACAGACAGACAGACAGACAGACAGAATGCAGGAGTACAACAGGGGGGTTCTGTGTAGTGTCAGGCAGCCACACTGGGGCCCACACTGACACAGGAGGCTTAGTGTGACAGGCGATGCCAGGAAGCAAGGGGAAAGAAGAGAGAGAGAGAAGAGAGAAACAGAGGGCTGGGGGGTGTCTGGAGTCCCCCTCCGGCAGCTAGCCGCCACCACCGCCGCTGCTGCTGCCGCCGCGGTGGGAATCTGAAAATGTCAGCACCACATCCATCATCTCCGCATATTAGCCAAGGCAACAACTCTATGAGGCATCGTCGTTGTTAATTAGCCTGGCGGGGGCATGAACTTGGGATGAGGAGAAAGGGGTGTGTGTGTGGGTGGGGGGGGGGTAATAACAGGGAAAACTTATGTGCCACCGGCCGGAGCTTTCCACACTGTACCTACTTATCTATCTATCTAGGGCATGGGTGTCAAACTCTGGCCCGCGGGGCAAATTTGGCCCGCTGTGTAATTTCATTTGGCCCTTGAGACATTATCAAATTAAAGGGGAAGACCACCCGTTTTCAACATTTTAATATGTCATTAATATACCTTAGAGATGTTGTGTGGACATGATAAAAAAAAGTTCCCCCAATTCTGTATTACCTAAAAATGGAGGTCTGAAAAAAAAAACATTAACATGGTGAAATACATCTGATGACATCACCAAGATGTATTTCACCATGTTTTTCTTTCAGACCCATTTTGGAACCAAATGGACCCTAGTGGGTCCATTTGGTTCACATTTGTACCCTCTCAGGAAAATTTTGAAAATGGGTGGAATTCCCCTTTAAAAGGTTAGTTCGTTCAAACTTGGCCCGCAGCTTTGTTCAGTTTTAAATGTTGGCCCACTCTGTATTCTCTGAGTTTTACACCCCTGCTCTAGGGCATCAGGTATTGGACCAATCTGGGAACTAAATTGTTACCATGAAATGTCTTCACCAATGTGTTTCTAAAGGTGTCCGACGACACGTACTAAAATGTTGAAACCTTGTAAAAAAAAAAAAAAAAAAAACAGAGCAAAGTCGGGGTGCAATCTATAGAAGGCAGGGACGGATCTAGGCATGCATGGGCATGGGGGCAATGCCCCCCTAAATGCCCAGACTGCCCCACCAAACATGATGGTGTGCAAAACAACCCAGAATTAAAGGATATTTCAAATTAAAGTGCTTATAATTAAAATTATTTGAAACATTTTGCTACTAACAAACTGCAACTGTGTCACCACTAAACCAACAGCATTTCATCATTGAAAACAGAAAACTCTCTGAGTCAGACCTTTAGCTTTATGCATGCTGTGTCACTGTGTCTGTTGCAACTTCAACAACAACTGATGTTATTATTGATGCTCACTCGCCTAATACCTAAGTCCTGTAACTGAAAATGGTATGGGTGTTGGGCCTAGTGGTTAGTGCTGTCGCCTCACAGCTAGAAGGTCCTGGGTTTGATTCCCGCTAGGCGTGTCTCCTCCTCAACGTCATTAGTGCCCCTACCCCGAGGCAGGGTTGGTGAAAGGGCCTTTCTGTGTGGAGTGTGCATGTTCTCCCTGTGTCCCCTAGGGTAGATACCCTCAAACATGGTGTAATACTGGGCTCTAAACCCCTGAGGGAGGGGAAGGGACTGGTTGGAATAACGTGTGCCTTCCCTGTCAGGTGAAAAGAAGGCCTCCTCCTTGGACTCCTCATGCATTGAAGGAAGCACAAGGCCAGGTCTATCTATCTATCTATCTATCTATCTATCTATCTATCTATCTATCTATCTATCTATCTATCTATCTATCTATCTATCTATCTATCTATCTATCTATCTATCTATCTATATAGCAGTGGTTTTCAACCAGTGGTCCAGGGACAACCAGTGGTCCTTGAGAGGGTTCCAGGTGGTCCCTAGCTAAGTTGGCTAGGCAGATGTATCTATTGAGAACATAAAAATGAAACCAAATGGACTCTTGTGGGTCCCAAGTCTACACAACTATAGAATGTAGAAGATGAATGGTTATTTTGATCTGTATGTTTGACTGTTCTGCTTCCCCAATCCAGCCTGGTTTGGGGTCTGTGGGGCTAAAATGTCGTCAAATTGTGGTCCGTGGCTCAAATGCTGAATAAATAGGTTGAACACCACTGATCTATGGAAGGCATATCTATCTATACTATCTATCCATAGAAGCAAGTCTATCTATCTATCTAAGGCTGTGTCGTTGCATTACATTGAAGCGAACAGACAGATGTCTAAGATGCACCCTATACGTGCCTCCACCCATCTGTATAACTGTCTCTACTGTGACCTCCACCTTTCTCCTTGCTGCCATGAGAAAGCACTGAGGCGTAGAGGAGGAGGAGGAGGAGAGGAGAACACAGGGCGGCTCGGCCAGAGATAGTGTTGCTAAACAGGATTAAGACTTGGCTCCCAATGTGTGGGGTAAACAGTGGAAGAAGAAGAGCTTGAATGTGTTGTGTGCGTGGGAGGAGGGAGGGGGGGCGGTGGAGCGGTGATGGGGGCATTTGGCAGGACGGGAGAGAGGGGAGGGGGGTATTTGCTCCAACGAGGGAGGGAGGGAGGGAGGGGTGTTGGGGGAAGACAATGGTTAGATTAGCCATCTGCAGGGCTCCTGGTGCCCGGCGTCATTAACCGGCTTAGGGCCCCCCACCCCACCGGTGCACGCAGCTAGCCCCTCTCCCCATGCACGCAGCTAGCCCCTCTCCCCATGCACGCACCGCCGCACGAGTATCATCCAGGACCCTGCAGGGAAACACTGAATGGCTGGGGAGAGGGAGAGGGAGAGAGAGGGAGAGAGATGGAGAGAGAGGGGGAGAGAGAGAGAGAGGGGGAGAGAGACTGGGAGAGGGAGAGGCAGGGCGGATCTAGGCATGGGCATGGGAGGCCCCTAAATGCCCAGTTAGCCCCACCAAATACGATGGCATGCAAAACAACCCAAGATATTTCAAATTAAAGTGCCTACTACTGCTACTAACCAACAGCATTTCATCATTGAAAACGGAAAACTCTCTGAGTCAGACCTTTAGACCTAAAATAAAAGTCCTGTAACCAAAAATGGTATGGGTGCGGCTTCATAATGAAGCCACCCCCATACCATTTTCTCCTGCCCCCCATTTGAGAAATGTTATATCCGCCCCTGGTGAGAGGGAGAGAGAGAGAGAGAGAGAGAGATGGAGAGGGGGAGAGAGATGGCCTCCCTCCCCAATTTATCCAGACATTGGCGAGCACACAGCGATTGTGCACACCAATGTCTGCCCAAACCGCACATGCAGGCGCAATGACTATGACGTGGATGCGCTCGCCAGAAGGCGTGCACACAGCACACATCACACACGCACGATCTCTTGCGCACTACTCTTTCTGTGTAAGAGATGCCCAGCTTCACATAAGCATCCCTCCTTTGCCCCCCCCTAAGCAGACCTCATCTAAATACACCCCTCGCCCCCCGGAGTCTCAAACTGAAATATTCCATTCACCATTTTTCTTTTTCTTTTTGCCCTCCTCTTTGTTTTCTCTCTGTTTCTGCTGCTTTTCCTTGCATGTGTGCTTGTTCTCGGAGGCAACGGATCGGCAGAGTTTTTGCATATCATTGCGAGCAGCGGGGGTGGGGGGGTGGGGGTCTCATTCAACCCATAGAGGGGATTCCTGTTGTTTTAATCCCCTCTACAGCCAGGGAAAAGTAGGCAGATATCTACCCGGTGCCATGTGATGGTGACAGCTACTACTACTACTACTACTACTACTGTTACTACTAGGGATGTCCCGATGCCACTTTTTCATTTCCGATCCGATCCCGATACCACAATTTTTGTGTTGGCTGATACCGATACCAAATACCGATACCAGAGAAGAATATATATAATAACATACAAAAGAAAAAAATACCTTTTATATGAAGTCACCAACTGGGAATGACATACTCCTCTCTCAAATGTACACTTGGGAAACTCCAAAGCAAACTCCACATGACCCAACATTTTACTTAACTGCCATGGTGTCAACCCCTTACCCCTGTGTCTGATCACTGGTTAGGCATATTTGCCAATATGTGACCCGATAAAGACAAATAACCAATACTGATACTTTTCCGATACCTACATTCAGTATCTGCCGATACCGATAAGAGCCGATCCGATACTTTGCTATCGGTATTGGGACATCACTAACTACTACTATAGGGTCTCAGTGGCTGTTGTTATAGCCAGGCATGTATGGCTGTCTCTGCTCTGCTCCTTTTTTTATTAGGGTTGTATATCGGCATCGGAAAAGTATCAGTATCGGCCCTTATTTGTCATCATCCGATTGTATTGGTATTGGGAAATATGCCAGTCTAATCAACGATCAGACACAGGGTAAGGGGTTGACAGTGTCAACCCCTTACCCCTGTGTCTGATCACTGGTTAGACTGGTATATTCACCATAGTGTCAACTTGACACTATGGTGAATATACCAGTCTAACCAGTGATCAGACACAGGGGTAAGGGGTTGACACTATGGTGAATATGCCAGTCTAACCAGTGATCAGACACAGGGGTAAGGGGTTGACACTATGGTGAATATGCCAGTCTAACCAGTGATCAGACACAGTGGTAAGGGGTTGACACTATGGTGAATATACCAGTCTAACCAGTGATCAGACACAGGGGTAAGGGGTTGACACTATGGTGAATATACCAGTCTATAACCAGTGGTCAGACACAGGGGTAAGGGTTGACACTATGGTGAATATACCAGTCTAACCAGTGATCAGACACAGGGGTAAGGGGTTGACACTATGGTGAATATACCAGTCTAACCAGTGATCAAACACAGGGGTAAGGGGTTTACATGGTGAATATGCCGCTGCCAGTCCAACCAGTGATCAGACACAGGGGTAAGGGGGTGACACTATGGTGAATATACCTATCTAACCAGTGATCAGACACAGGGGTAAAGGGGTGACACTACGGTGTATTTGTATTCATCTGATCGCTGGTTAGACTGGCAATGTTGGGGCACGTGGAATTTGCTTTTGAGTTGCCTAAGAGCACATTTGAGTGAGGAATCTGCTATTCTCGGTTGGTGGACTTCATATAAGATTGTTTTTCTTTTCTGTATTATTATATACAGTATATTATTCTTTGGTATCGGAATTTGGCATCGTGATGCAGAAATTGGGGTGCGGGGATCGGATCGAAAATGAGAAAGTGTATTGAGACATCCCTATATTTTTTTACTCATGTGTGCATACGTGTGTGTGTGCGTGCATGCGTGTGTGTGTGTGTCCATTTGGTTGTACCAACTCAATGCCATTTAGCTGGGGAACATCTGGAACCCTGTAAAACAGGGGTTTTCAACCAGTGGTCCGGGGACCACCAGTGGTCCTTGAGAGGGTTCCAGGTGGTCCCCAGCTAAGTTGGTTAACCAGATGTAACTCTTGAGAGCGTAAAAATGAAACCAAATGGACCCTGGTGGGTCCATTTGGTTTCATTTTTACACCCTCAAGAGTTAAAATATTCATTATGTGAATTAGTCCTAATCTACACAACTAGAAGATTAATGGTCATGAACAAAAGCAAAGGAAATCTTTAGTTTGGGGAGTCTGTGGGGCTAAAATGTCAACAATTGGTGGTCCGTGGCTCAAGTGCTGAATAAATGGTGTTCCCTGGTATCAAAATGGTTGAAAACTACTGCTGTAAAAGACCACAGGTGGTCCCCGGGGAGCGGATCACTGGTTGAAAACCACTGGCCTCAGAGCCATTCATGGGGAGATGAGGACACAATGCAGGGACTTTCTCTCTACACTGATACCAGAGCTTAAGTAATTAGCATCCTTATCTTCAGGCCTGTTTGTGTTTAGAAAGAGGGAAAAATAGGATCAACAATCTGCTGCCTCATATGGCAATCCTTTTATCTGAGATTTCCTGGATAACAAAGTGCCATTTACTGTGTGGTGTTGACACACATACACACGCACGCACACACACACACACACACACACACACACACACACACACACGCGCGCGCGCGCGCACGCGCGCGTGCGCGCGCACACACACACACACACACACACACACACTTCATTTTCATGCCGATACCAAACTTTTACTTGTACAGTACAACTTTCTCAGCCAGCTCTCTGGGTTGTTGCCTGTTTGCAGTGTTGCCAACTGTCAAAATCCAAAATGCACTATTAGCGGCACTTCAAAAATGCACTAGAATGTGCTAGAGCAGTGGTTTCCAAACATTTTCATACCAGGGCCCACTATTTATTCTACATTTTAGCCACGGAGGATCATCTTTTGATTTTGACTTTAGTCTCTCAGATTAATTTAGGAGGAATAACTGGCAAAATGTCGGACAAAAGCTTTTTTTTTTACATTTCCTAAATGTGTAGACTATTGATAATTAGGTAATTCAGATGTTTAAATATAATTTAACTCTTGAGAGCTTAAAATGAAACCATTTGGAAGAGTTACAGATCTATAAGCGTCCCTTTGATTACCAATGGGAATCTAGGAAGGAAGAATTAGGGTTTTATCTCTAGCGCCTGTTAACCAATTTTGCCCCAACTCACCAGCAAAAAAAGCTCTAGATTTTCCGCCAAGAGTTTTTCACTAATTCTGGCATTAGGGGTGTCTGGGGAAAAAAGCTAAATATAGCGACAAATGCGCCATGTTGGCAACACTGCCTGTTTGTTCAGTGGGAAGGAGATCGGGGGAACATTTAGAAAGTCGTGGGCCATGCCGGCTCCGGAGTCCCGTTAATCCCAACATGTGCTGGAAATCCACTATCAAGCACTGCCGGGTGGCCGCCTTGGTTTAAGCCCTGTGTCCACACTGTGACATACTTGCGGCGAATCCACCCTCGACATGCCTGTTGGCCGTATGGTTTTAAGCCTTGTGTCCACACTGAGACATGATTGTCGCGAATCCACTGGACATACCTGTTGGCCAGGGGCGGATCTAGGCATGGGTATGGGGGGGGGGGCAATGCCCCCGTAAATACCCAGTCTGCCCCCCCCAAACATGATGCCATGAAAAACAACCCAAGATATTTCAAATTAACTGCTACTAACTACAGCTGTGGCACCACTAAACCAACAGCATTTCATCGGTGAAAACAGAAAACTCTCTGAGTCAGACCTTTAGCTTTATGCATGCTGCGTGTCTGTTGCAACTTCAACAACAACTGATGTTATTATTGATGCTTTTCTTGACTAATAAAGTCAAGACACACAGCTATATGTCTCAGTAAAACCGTGCTCTATCCATTTCTTTCAATGAGAAAATGCTCAGTGGGTTGAGTCAGTGTGCACATGAGTTAATTGCGTTAAAATGTTTAATCAGATTAATCAACGCTTCTTTTTTCTGAGAGCGTACAAATGCAACCAAATGAACCCTAACGGGTTCATTTGGTTCCATTTGTACGCTCTCAGAAAAAAGAAGCGTCTAAAGAAATCCATTAACATGGTGAAAATACTTCTTGATGGGCACGGTGGCACAGTGGTTAGTGCTGTCGCCTCACAGCTAGAAGGTCCTGGGTTCGATTCCCGCTAGGGGCGCTGCTGTGGGTGCTGGCGGCGTGTCTCCTCCTCTGCGTCATCAGTGCCCATACCCGAGGTGGGGTTGGCGAAAGGGCCTTTCTGTGTGGAGTTTGCATGTTCTCCCCGTGTTCCCTAGGGTAGATACCCTCACAAAAACATGCAGTAATCCTGGGCTCTAAACTGCCTCCCCCTGGCCAGCCGGGTCGCCTGATGGAGGTGACTGGAACTGGTTGGAATAACGTGTTCCTTCCACGCGCTACGTCCAACCAGGGAAACTCCCACCTGTCAGGTGAAAAGAAGGTGGCGCGACTCCTCATGCCTTGAAGGAAGCATGAGCCCAGTCTGCTGCCTCCCCAGGTTGGCGGAGGGTGTGTAGAGCCCAGGATCACATTAGGAATTGGCACTGGGTGAAAAAATGGGTTGCAAAATCGTGGGATAAAATTAAAAAAAAAAAAAAAAAAAAAAAAAGAAAATACATCTTGATGATGTCATCAAGATGTTTCACCATGTTAGTGGTTTTCTTCAGACCTCCATTTCTTGGGAACACAGAATGGGGAAACTTTTTTTTTTTGTCATGTCCACCCAGCACCTATAAGGTATACTAATGACATTAGAATGTTGAAAATGGGGTGGACTTCCCCTTTAAGAAACCAAGCTGTCTAGTGTGTAATGCGTAACCTTCTCCTCCCCACATGTGCGTAAAGAAGAAGCTGTTTTAGCTGAGTTTCACGTGGAACCTTCAGTCTTGTTAATATTCCTTTCAGCCCATCTGCTAAGACTCTGTCGGAGGGATTTTGTGTGTTCCTTCCAATCCCTCCCCCAGGCTGCAGAGACCCTGTCTCCCTCTCTCTGTCTGGGTCTCTCTCCCTTTTCTAGCTCTCTTGTGTGTTAAAAGGGAATTCCACCCATTTTCAACATTTTACCACGTCATAAATATGCCTTGGTGAAACACAACTTGATGACATCATCATGCTAAGTATTGTTAATGATGCTAAGTAATGCTAATGATGCTAAGTAATGATAATAACACGTCCCGTTCCCCCCAAAAAATGCTTGAATGAAATTCACACTTTTACCATTAAGATGAGTCAAGTATAGTATATTTTTTAAACACATTGAATGCCGGGGCTGCCGAGGATAAAAGCGTTGACTCGAAGACATTTTTTAATCAGGCAAAAAAAGACAAATATCAGGAGTAATGGCATAGTGGGAGGTGGGAACGGGACGTGGGGTGGCTTGGCACGAGTGCATCCGCTCCAGGTTAAAAAGCATAGAACGTTTCTCATTATTCTCCTCTTTACAAGTCCAATCCTTGAGTCACAGCTTCAGCCGGCTGGCGAGTAATGAGTCCTCCCTGATGTTATAAGACACTCTTTTCAACATCGCTCTGTGTGTGTGGGTGTGTGTGTGTGTGTGTAATGGCAAGGTCGACCTAGAGGACGTCTTGAATAATTGTACGATCCGCGGGCTGCATACCTCATATAGGCACCTTCTTAACATTTTTCTGCTAGTACTTTTTTTTTTTAAATATCCAAAGCCGTTGTCAGTATGTTTCAATGTGGAACTCGTACTTCAAAGTTTACGACCTGAGGGATAAATTTTAGATCAGTGCACAGGATAAGCCTGATTCAATGGCTGTTTACCCCTGAGTAAAATGCTTGTCCACACATTGGCAAAAAAATGAAATGAATCAATACAGCAATGAATAAGCCTAAATCATAATTGAAAATGAACATGTTCCACTATCTAGCACTATCTAGGCAGTATGTTAGGTTGCTTTATAAATAATCTAACTAAAAAGTTAATTAATTAAAATAATTGCTTTTGATTAGCTGCTGATTAAAGCTGCTGCTATTCAAATAAAATACAAACACAATTAACATTCATTAAATCAACTCATGGTGTCTTTAGGCTGTTTCTGATTAAAGAAGTTCCAACAGGCATCAGTCTAAAAGGAACAGCACTGTTCTGAACCTAAAAAATAGAGGGAATTAACAGATGCATATTCAAGCCATGTTTTGTTCTTAACATCATAATCATTGTTGTCACGTGTCATATTATTCCTTGCAGTCGCTACTATATGCATGTGCAACTACCGGTGTCTGCAAATTGTAAGGGAAGAGAGTTTAATAACTGTTCTTTAGTTTAGTTCCACTTACACTGGAAAGACTACTGTATGGCTGAGTGGGAAATCACAGTAGTCCAGGGGTTTTCAACCTTTTTGACTCCAGGGACCACCATTTATTCAGCAGTTGAGCCACGGACCACCATTTGATGACATTTGCACACCAAAGACCTAAAGCTAAAGATTTCTTTTGGTATTGTTCACAATTCCAGGCTGCATTTTGCAAACAAAATGGTGTAGACTTCTTAATTAAGTGCTGCTAACTCAGATGATGAATATTTTAACTCTTGAGAGTGTGAAAATGAAACCAAATGGACCCGCAAGGGTCCATTTGGTTTCATTTTTACATTCTCAAGAGTTACATCTGGTTAACCAACTTTCCATCATTTAGCCTGGGGACCACCTGGAACCCTCTCAGGGACCACTGGTGGTCCCCGGACCACCTGTTGAAAACCCCTGCAGTAGTCCAGTGATTTGTTGTTTGTCCCATGAACTGATTACTAAATTCATTGACACCACTTCAGTGACACTTCCCGACACTAGATCTAGTTTCTGATGCTAGATTCTATTTTCTGACTCTAGATTCTAGTTTCTGGTGCTAGATTTTAGTTGCTGATGCTAGATTCTAGTTTCTGATGCTAGATTCTATTTTCTGACACTAGATCCTAGTTTCTGATGCTAGATTTTATTTTCTGACACTATATCCTAGTTTCTGATGCTAGATTCTAGTTTCTGACACTAGATCCTAGTTTCTGATGCTAATTCTATTTTCTGACACTAGATTCTAGTTTCTGGTGCTAGATTGTAGTTGCTGATGCTAGATTCTAGTTTCTGATGCGAGATTCTATATTATTTTTTTTCTGAAAAATCTATGTTCCTGCATCAGTCATGCTAAACATACTTCATGCCAAGGACCCCCAGAATTATGTATAATTGGCTGCGGACCCTTATCTGAAAACATGTTCTAGGGATCCCCCAGAAGCAAATTGTTTCTTCAACTAGGCAAACTAACTACAGGGGCTGCAGTGACACAAGTCACCAATAAGTCAGCTACTCCTTTAACCACTTAGTTTAACTATTTAGTTGTTGAGTGGACAGCGGAGTCTCTCAGGGATCTGTACTAGTTCCCTTTAGATTTTCATTCACTCTTGCTGGCCTGGATGAGCTCACTATACATGTAAAGTGTTGTTTTTGGCATTCGTTTTTAGTCTTATTCCTTTGAATGAAATGCTTATTTTGGTCGTTTGGACAAAATCGTTACCAGTTCACCTTTTAGTCATTTGTATCTTTGATTGTTTTAGTCTAGTTTTAGTCGACAGCAACTCAAAAACGTCCAATTTTGGTAATAGAAATAAAATGAAATCATGTATTTGAACTAATTTAATGATTTTGTTTTTCAGACCTCCATTTCTAGGAACCTCAGAATGGGAGAAGCTTTTTATCGTGTCCACATAACATATCTAAGTATACCAATGACATAGTAAAATATTGAAAATGAGTGGAATTCCCTTTTAATGCCCTAGGATTTGGTTCTGCCAGGGTGGGTGGGCCGGGGGAGGTATAGAAGGAGGGGAGGGGGTCCAGTATACTGTATAAAGAGGAGGCCTGTTCCTCCTGCCTGATGATGAGCCAGCAGAAACAGCCAGGCTCCTTTCACTGAATCACTCCTCTAGCAGTGAACGCCCTTCACACACACACACACACACACGCGCACACACACACACACACACACACACACACACACACACACACACACACACACACACACACGCACACACACGCACCCCTCAGGTGCTGTAAATGGCCGTGCAGGGTCAGTGTAATTGAAATCATTAATCGCATTTTACTCCACTTCGGGGGGAGGGAGGTGGTATAATGGCTTTGGGATAATGTGCATCTACAAAGGGAACGTGGATGAAACGCACGCACACACACGCGCAAACACACACACACACACACACACACACACACACACACACACACACACACACGCAGCGACAGTTGCTAAGGAGCGGCGTTTCAAAGGTGGAGCCGTTCTACATGCAGAATGTAGATCCATTGATTACTACGCCAACATAATAAAGCCATTGATTCATGCTGCGCCGTTTCGTACTAGAGTGATCGTTTAATTTAATTTTGGAAATTGTGGAATGGGACATTTTAATGTCGTGCTTTTAGCCTACTTGAGTGCATTTTGATTATTTACAGCCGTGGTTTTCAACCTTTTTGATACCAGGGCCCACTATTCAGCATTTGAGCCACGTACCGACCACCATTTGAGGATACTTTAGCTCCCACAGACCCCAAAACTAAAGATTTCTTTGAAACAAAACAGGCAAACACACAGATCAAAATGACCATTAATCTTCTATATTCTCTAGTTAAGGCTTGGGCTAATTCAGATGATGAATATTTTAACTCTTGAGACTGTAACTCTCAAAAAGTTACATCTGGTTAACCAACTTTCCATCATTTTGCCCCGGGACCACCTGGAACTCTCTCAAGGACCACCGGTGGTCCCCGGACCACTGGTTGAAAACCATTTACAGGATACTAGTATTACTTAAGTACATTTGACTATAGGCCTGTACTGGTTTTCTGCAACATCCCATGACTTCTGTGTTTATGTGTGTTTTTTGTGTAAAGCCTACTCAACCGTATTACATGGAAACGTCTCTAAACTCTGAGCTTGCATAGATTCGTCTATTTCTTTTGGCTGGACGGCGCCGTATAAATCAGGCCGCTTAATTGTGAATGGATGATGCCGCTGCTCATCAATCTGTGCAATGTCTGGCATCCACTGAATGAATAGTAGGATGTGAACTATTCACCTCTATTCACCACTATGCACTTCTGTATCGCTTGAGTTGTTAGCAGGGGCGATGCCAGAACTTCAGTTTTAGTGATGTCAGTGAAAATACCATTTTTAATCGTTCCTACCTCTTTAACGTTGCCTCTGAACTTTAAGTCATTGATATGCATGCAATCCACACCCCCTCTCAAAGAAGCCCAATGAAACCGACCGAAACCAGGCAAATCATGAATATTCTAATGAGACTAGGAATAACAATGAGGTGGTGGTGGGGGGCTGTTTTTGTGGACATTTCTGGTACTGCGCCCAAAATAGCACACTGAGAAAACATGAAAAATAATTATCTGGGTGATTGTTTAGGCTACAGTGTACTGTATAAAATGTATTATTAAAAGGCAACTATCTATGACACAATTAATTCAAGGTGTCTCCCATTTAATGTGTCTTATTATTATTTTTTAATTAGTCTTATATCGGTGGGTGGTCCAGCTCTCTACATGGGTGGACCGCGGCCCACACCGGCCTACCCGTAGCTACACCACTGGTTGTTATGCCTCCAAGTGTTATTTGTATTTTTTTTCCTCCAGGGCATTATCTCATAACAACCTTGTTTTTTATGTAATCTGTGAAGAGAATAATCCGTTTGAAACTTGACAAGATGAACGCAGCGCTGGCTTTGACATTTCAATGCTATCCGCGAGGTCAAGCAGTCGATGCTTATTAGGTGGAGGAACACAGAACATTGTATTCGTGAGCGCTATTGTGCCGCCGACGATTGCTTCTTTGCAGATTGCTTCCACTTTAATCTTTTCTTCTTTCAACTTTCAATTTATTTCATTAATAAGCGTACAAAAGTTCAAATTGTACATTCCCCTAGTCGCTGATTAGCGAGTGAGTCGGAGTCGTGCAGCGGGACTGGAATCAGCTAATGACAACATGAATAAATTATGGAGTTTATGAATGCATGGCTGCAGTATACAGTATGCTTGTTGTGTCATGAACATGCACTATAGAACTCATTATGAGATTGTGTGTGTGTATAATGTGCTAGTGCGCCGCATCGCATTCATTTTGACCCCTTTATCCATGTTTCTTTTTTTTTTTACATGAGCTATTCAAAAACATAGCAGATGCAGAAGCTCACGTTGCATCAACATGTGCTTACCATTGAAATGGAAAAAAAAATGACCTTTAACTAATTACAAAAAAGCAAACTCAGTTGAATTTGTATCTTCAATATATGCTGAATAACATATAGAAAGTTGCCTGGAATTGTTTGAGAGGAAAGGTTTGAACATGGCCTTTACAGTATGTCCACCATTGACATTGTATTTAAGGCAAATATTTTTGTTCTAAATTTCATTGTGCTTTAGGTTGCAAGTTATACGTCAAAGGGGGGGGGGGGGTCATGATGCTGAGTCCATTCTTAGCATTAGTAAAGGAAATTGCGTTAAACGTTTTTTTATTCAACAGGAACGGAGGCCCTTTAGACTTCACTAAAGGCGAACGGCGTGAAACCAAATGGAACCTATAGCTGTATTTTGATGGAAAGCTATTCATCACAGCATGGCAGCTTCCGCGACACCCCCCTCCCCCGACCACCCGCCTTTCAGCAGTGCTGAAATTAAGAGTACTTGCCATTTTACTGGTGTTAATGTATCTGCAATGCAGAAACGCTGTGGTGAAGTATCCCTTTATTTGTACACAGCAGAGCCCCAACTTCATCACCCCAAACCCATACCCCATACCACTCATTTTCGGTTACAGGACTTATATTAGGCAAGTATAAGCATCCACAGTGACGTCACCGCCCCGGTTCCGGAAGTCTTTTCCCCATTCATTTTTCTCATAGACTTTTCGAAAATAATTTATATCAAGACGATTACGCCGCGGCCAAAGCCAACTCAGGTCGTGACAAATCATGACAACAAACACAATATCGTCATATAATATATAATTAGGAAGAAGTAGAAAATGGCATGATACAAGACTTTTTGTTTCGTTTTTCATCTTAGAAATTATTTTATTGTCCCAAAAGTTTGTGTGTCATCATGATTCGTCACGACTCGAGTTGGCTTTGTCCGCGGCGTAATCGTCTTGATATAAATTATTTTCGAAAAGTCTATGGTACTAAACTAACTAACAATTGTACTGTAGTTAGTAGCGGTAGTAGTGTTTCAAATCATTTTAATTATAAGCACTTTAATTTGAAATATCTTTGAAATTTGGATCGTTGGCATGACATCATGTTTGGTGGGGCAGTCAGGGCATTTAGGGGCCCCTGGTACAAAGCCGATAGATCCCATTCAGTTTATGGTACCAGATCTCAAGATAGGCTTTTACTGAAAGTACCGTCAACTATGTCTAAACTATACTGCCTTCAGGGTGCATGCTCCACATTTATGGAATTAGCTGTCAAGTCAAATTGGAGCTGGATTTCCATGTACTGTATGTCTCGTATGCTATTTTTAAAAGAATGTTAAAGTGCCCATTATTATGAAGAATATACAGTATGTCCCATTTCACATGGCTTCCAAATGCAGGAGCAAAATCATTTCACGACCATGACCATTGGCGGTTGTTGGCGCTTCAACTACTGCGACCATTGGCCGAATGACCGAATGACTAATGATCGCGTGAATGACAATCGTAGTTGTCATTCAGTCGATGTCCACAGCAGGGACTGACTCATGGTATTCGCCAACGGTCGCGGCAACAGTCGTTGTCCGTGTTTTATAGGCGGGGAAATGACTTCTACTTGAGTACATCATGTACACCGTACATAGTTAACTTTCAGCTTCCAGCACTTGATGGCGATCCCCCAGGCACCGTTCAGCTCTGTCACAATGAGCTATTCACAGATCAGAGTGGGGGTGTTTACAGATCATGCACACACGCAGGGGCGGATCTAGGCATGGGCATGGAGGGGCAATGCCCCCCCTAAATGCCCAGTCTGCCCCACCAAACAATATGGCATGCAAAACAACCCAAGATAATCCAAATTAAAGTGCTTATATTTAAAATGATGTGATACACTACTAGTTCTACTAACTACAGCTGTGTCACCACTAAACCAACAGCATTTCATCCATGAAAACAGAAAACTCTCTGAGTCAGACCTTTAGCTTTATGCATGCTGCTGCGTGTCTGTTGCAACTTCAACAACAGCTGATGTTATTATTGATGCTTAATTAGGTAATAAAATATGCTTAATTGCCAAAAAATGGTATGGGTGCGGCTTCACTTTCGAAGCGACACGGGCGATGAAGCCGCACCCATACCATTTTCTTCTGCCCCCCCCCCCCCCCCCCCATTGGAAAATGTTATGTCCACCCCTGACGCACACACACTTGCACATACGCTCTCACACACACACACACACACACACACACACACACACACACACACACACACACACACTGAACTCGTCACTTTGAGCATATGGACTGCAAAACATGTCAAGCTACTGATGTCGTGGCTGTCGCACACTGCTGTTTTTTTTTTTCACCTCACACAAAGCACTCTAAATAAATCACAACTAAATATAGCATTGAGGTTATTACCGCTGCACTATGTAAAGAGAAAATGCAGCTAATGCATAATAGAATAAGATTATAATGGCGCCATTTCAGTGACCCGCACACGCTCCACAATGGCATTATGTTATATAGCGTTCGACACACATATGGGGTATATGATGACGACCGTCATATGAGGAAACGCGTTGTTTGTAAGTGCATGTAAATATCCACGGCAAACGCGAGGGGAAATAATAATAATAATACTAAAAAGGTGCCAGAGAAGGGTGCCACTCGATGCGTTCAGCAAACTGTCACATCAAATAAGCTAAAACGTATACACAAATGTGCGGCAGTGCACACTGCTGCATGCTAAGCATGCCAAAGAGAGAAGAAATGATCACCCTCCTTAGTCTAAACCAGGGGTTTTCAACCTATTTCTTACCAGGGTCCACTATTTATTCCGAATTTGATCCACAGACCACCGTTTGATGACATTTTAGCCCAGCAGACCTCAAAACTAAAGATTTCTTTTGCTTTTGTTTACAATTCTAGGCTGGATTTGGAATGAACAAAACAGCCAAACACTCAGATTAAAATAACCATTAATCTTCTACATTCTCTAGTTGTGTAGACTTGGGATAATTCAGATGATGAATATTTTAACTCTTGAGAGCGTAAACATGAAACCAAATGGACCCACAAGGGTCCATTATTTGGTTTCATGTTTACGCTCTCAAAGAGTTACATCAGATCTAGCCTGGGGACCATCTGGAACTCTCTCAAGGACCACCGAAAACCTATATACAAAGTGGTGCAGTGGTGTGAAGTCCTGTGGACTATACAGGGGAGGACCGGTGAAGGCGGGGGTCCATGGTGGGCTTGGGGTTTAGCTGTAATGTAAGAAATTATGCAACGCTAAAAGCAGTGTGCCAGGAGAGGCGAAATCTCTTTGTGACCTCGACCTCGGTCGCAACCATTTTTTTTTTAAAGGCCGTGACCGCTTTCTAAAACTATCGCGGCGGTTGCTAACCGTGGTAGCAACCTTTTAACACCTCCCCCAACCTTTTGACAACATCACAACCTTTTTTATCTTTTTTTTAAACGGTTAAGTCTTAGGTTAAGGTTAGGTTTAGCCGTGTTTTTTTTTTTTTTTTTTGAGTTAAGGTTGAGGGTTAGTTTTAGGAGGAAAAGGTTGTGACCGTTTAAAAAAAATCACAACCTTGTTGTGTGGGTCTGTTTTGGAGGAAAAAATGTCGGGTCGGTTAGGTGTCGCCGTGACTGACTAAAAAAGGCAGCGCCCGCTTGAAAACAGTCCTTTTTTAAAAAACGCCTAGCCCGAGGTCGCAAACTAATCTCACTGTCTCTCCGGTGTGCTTTCCATACAGGAAAGCACTTTGTGGTACCACCTAGTCAGGAGTTACCAGGCGGTTACTGCATGGGAAACACTAGTGACATTCTCAAGTGCTCACCACTGTATATCATGGGTTGACACTAAGGTCTCCGAGGCTCTTGCCCATCAGGCAAGTGCAAGTCAGGTTCTACTTGCCCTCAGGTCATGGTCACTTGCCCATCAGCTACAGTAAATATTCAACTTGTAAATCAGTGTAAATCAATGGTTCCCATAGTGGTCACAGACTCGGGGATCAATGACGCCAGCAAAATGATAGTTTGGAACCAAATGGACCTGGGAGAGAGATGGGAGAGATAGCAGGGAAAGACGCAGAGGCAAAGCGCAATGACCACCTTCAAGACAAATATATCTTGTGTTGTGTTATAGTGAACTAAGTTGCACACTTGTCCGATCGGGCAACCAGGTAGCAGTCTTCACTTGCCCGACCATTTTTCTACTTTCCCGGGCGAGTGTTAGTGTCAAGCCCTGCTGTATATCCGTAATCCTTCAGTCATGTGTCGTTGGGGGTGCGTGAGAGACAGGCAGCGAGGAAAGGGTGAGAGAAAAGTGGGGGGGGGGATGAATGTGGCGGTGGGCTGACTTGAGCCCAGCTTTTAGCCTGTAACGCCAGAGTTTTCCTCCTGTGTGGCGACACTGGTTTGGTTTGCTTCTTTTTCTTTTTCCTTTGGAGAAACTTGACCGCTCCATGACCTCACAGGAGCGCGGGGAGGGGGGGGGGGGGGGGGGGGGGGGGGGGGGGGGGGGGGGGGGGGGGATGGTGGCATGGATTAAATAAAAGAGGGCATGTTGCGGAGGGGACGGGGGGGTGGGGGGCGGGGGCGGGTGCGGGTAGATGGGATCAAAGACAAGTTGGACGGCGGAGGAGAGCGAGGTGTAGGAGGGTTTTTTTTTTTTCTAGCGCGGCGAATGCAATCGTCGTTTTCTTTTCGCGTTTGAACATTGCCTGTTTTGCATTCCCGAGACCGTTATGTAAGGCAAGGCGGTTTGATTTGAATGTAGCAAGCAGAGGAAACCAGGAGCGGATGTAACATTTCCCGATTGGGAGGGCAGGAGAAAATGGTAATGGGGGCGGCGGCTTCCTCGGCCGTGGCATGAAGCGACTCGGCCATTACCATTTTGGGTTACAAGGCTTTCATTAGGCAATTAACTAGCATCAATAATATCAGTTGTTGTTGAAGCTGCAACAGACACGCAGCATGCATAAAGCTAAAGGTCTGACTCAGAGAGTTTTCTGTTTTCAATGATGAAGTGCTGTTGGTTTCGTGGTGCCACAATTCTAGTTAGTAGCAGTAGTAGTGTTTAAAATCATTTTAAATATAGGCACTTCATATTGATATATCTTTAGTTATTTTGGATACCATCATGTTTGGTGGGGCAGACTGGGCATTTAGGAGGGCATTGCCCCCCATGCCCATGCCTAGATCCGCCCCTGGAGGAAACACCACTACAACATTAGGATGCATGAGAGCAGTTAACACGGCCGTCGACGTCGTTATCAATCCCGCCACCCTTAGCCCCGCGAAACCTATCGGGACGTCATTACTGTACAACGGCGTGTAGATGGTTAACCTCAGTGTAGCGCGTAGGCAGGCCATCATTGTGCATCTCTACATGCAATATGCAAATGTGTGGCACTTCTTGTGCACTCCTTGCTGTTGCTATCGTCAGAAACCTCTTATCAGCGAATTGCAACTTTTTTTTGTTTTCGCCTGGCAAAGCATATTTGTGTGTGTGTGTGTGTGTGTGTGTGTGTGTGTGTGTGTGTGTGTGTGTGTGTGTGTGTGTGTGTGTGTGTGTGTGTGTGTGTGTGTGTGTGTGTGTGTGTGTGTTGTGTGTGTGTGTGTGTGTGTGTGTGTGTGTGCATGTGTGTCGTGGGAATTGTGATATTTAACATCTTAAAATGTCCATTGTGTTGTTATTTCAGTTGGGTATATTTGCTCTATCCCTGTTAGGGATGGGGGTTTCATTTTGTGACTGACCATTTGTTGATCTGTGTCTAAAGCTGGATTGTCACCTCCTGTTACCATGGGGGTTTGGCTTCTGGTTGAGTTAACCAGTTTCACCAAAGTCTTTGTGTTGCTTTGAATAGATAGATAGAAAATCACTCATATTTAAGCTCTGGTGTGTTGTCTCGTGATTAATGTGTCTATTTCTCCTTTTCCGAGTACTATGCCAAATCTGCATCCACAGTGTGTGTGTTACTCCCCAAATCGTCCTTGTCCAATAGGCACGTTAGTAGAGGAAAGCAAGGGTCCATTTGGTTTCATTTTAACGCTCTCAAGAGTTACAGATCTATACATTTTATGGGTCTGTCATGTGATCTACCTGCACGGCCTGTGTGATCTACTGGTAGATCACCATCTACCTTTTGGGCAGCCCTGGTTTGGATTGTCATTGGACAGTGACTAAACTACGCCCCAAAGTAACAGATTACTAACAGTAATTTTTGGATTACTTTTTAAGCAGAACTAATTAGATCAAATAAGTTTTACCATAACCACACAAGATTAGAGAGTGCAACACAAGACCCATCGTTAAACTGTAGATAACACATTTTGAAATGTACTCTTGTCTTAAGACGTTACCGTTACTGTTTTCTTGTAATCTGATTATGTAATCTTAATAGTTACGTGGAATCCATTACTTCCTGACCCCGTGCATGCGTGTGCATCAGCGTGCATGCGTGTGCATCCACGTCCATGCGTGTTCATCCACGTGCATGCACAATATATCATCCTGTCTCACTATTGCAGTTGCATAGCATGTTTGTTTGCGTTCAGCATCCTCGCGTGTTTAAAAAGGCGCCACTAAAACACAGAAGTCGTTTAGCTGATTGCGATAATAAAAACCTCTTTTGATTCCAAACGAATCAATCAAGATTGCATTTGCATGCCATTTGCATTAGTCTAATTGCTACAAATCAAATCAGCCCTAATACACAAATGTATCTGACTGGAGTTGTGGTGAAATCTCTGGATGGTAATGTAATGCACAATTCACAAAGTGAGCGGCAAATCCAGTGGCAAACGTGAGGTAAATGTTGCTTAATGCAATCAGATACTACAGATAGTACCGTAATTTCCGGACTATACGCCACTACTTTTTTCACATGCTTTTGACCCTGCGGCTTATACAACGGTGCGGCCAATCTATGGATTTTTACAGGTAAGAGGGGTTTTCAACAGGTGGTCCCATAGGGTTCCAGGTGGTCGCCAGTTTACACTCTCAAGAGTTATGATATTCACCATCTAAATTAGCACCACTTAATTAATAAGTCATACATCATGTTCATTTTGATCTCATTTTGATGTTTTGCCTCTTTTGTTTGCGAAAATCCATCCTGGAATTGTGAACAAAACCAAAAGAAATCTTTAGTTTTGGGGTCTGTGGGGTGAAGATGTTGGTATCAATAACGTTGAAAACCACTGCTCTAACATGAAGCTTGTTGTCTGATGCGGCTTATAGTGAGGTGCGGCTTATACAAGGAAAAATCAGTATTTTGCCCCAAATTTAGCTGGTGCGGCTTATATTCAGGTGCGGCTTATAGTCCGGAAATCACGGTACATTTCTGTTTCAATGTCTGGACTGTCAAGGCCTGAATGTAGTTTTCTTGACGCTGACTTAGCTTTCACGTATGATGAAATAAATATGACGAAATAGAGTATATATCCTGTATTTTACCGGCTTGGTTAAATGCTCTACATTGTTATATTTTAAAAATGATTGACACTCTCTTTTGACATGAGCTCCATCCACTTGCATGAGAACTTGCGATAGACGGCGTTATTATAAATGACATGGAGTAAAGGTTGACTCTGCACATACTGTACTGTTGACATTATGAAGAGAGGTTGCATATACTCAAAAAGTGCAAATCCCTGACATCCTTTACCAGGAGCAGATCTAGGCATTACTTGCGGGGGGTTTATATGTTTACTGTTTATATTTAAAATGATTTGAAACACTACTACTGCTACTAACTAACTACAGTTGGGTCGCCACTAAACCAACAGCATTTCATCATTGAAAACAGAAAACTCTGAGTCAGACCTTTAGCTTTATGCATGCTGCGTGTCTGTTGCACCCCCCCCCCCGTGCCACCCAATTGGGAAATGTTACATCCGCCACTGCAACCAACCAACCAACCAATCAATCATCAACTTTACTTACTCTAAAGAGACATGTCGAAGTTGTTTTTTTCCTTCCTGTGCTAATATGTGTCAATATATGTATTAGTTCCATCTGCGTCAACTGAACGCAGCAATCAACAAGCTTTGGAAGGAGCCGAAAGGTCACCCTCCTTCTGGAAACTGGAGTGCATTATTGTCGTTTAAATGAGGCAATAACTGTAGTGCATGATTACCGAGGAGACCGCGGGCTATAGGAGACGTACGCACTTGCAAAAAGGTCAGTGATTTTAAAAAGCGAACGGGGAGGGAGTCTTAACCCATCCTGTAAAGAGCGCGTTTTGGTGTTCAATGCGTTATGTTACACTTAAGCTATTGAAAAATATCAGATGAATATCAGAAGAAAGATTGTGAAATTGTGAAAATGTGTATTCTTTCGGAAGAAAATAAAAACTAAAATATTTGCTTCTAGGGGATCCCTAGAACAACATGTTTTCAGATGGGGGTTCCGCAGCCAAATATAGATAATTCTGGGGGTCCTTGGCATAAAATATGTTGAGCATCACTGACACAGGAACATAGATTTTACAGAAAAACTAGAATCTGCCAGAAACTAGCATCAGAAACAGACACTAGAATCTAGTGTCAGAAACTACAATCAGGTGTCAAATAAAATAAAATTCTTAGATTGGTGCGTCATTTTCACATTTTTTCAAAAAAAAATATCAGAGCTACAAGCTCACAGCGCGCACTCGGTGGCGCGCTGTGAGCTTGTAGATCTGATATTTTTTCAATAGCTTAAGTGTAACATAATGCTTTGAACACCGAAACGCATTTAGGACACAAAGGGTTAAGTGGGGGCGGAGGGGGGGATCGGAAAGGTGAAATGCCTTGCGTTGTCTTTTATTAGCCTCCCACGTCTCCTGCGTTGTTTGAGCGATTGTTGTCAAGGTTTCCCCCCCGAGGAAGACCTCCATCTGGTTTAGAGATGCTTGGCAGCCAGATGATGAGAACCAGCGTGTTAATATTCCTACGTTAATATTCCAGGCGTGTTTGCAACGCGCCGGAATTATACGTACACTGGGGACTTCTACTGTACTTCTACTGTATTATTCACAAGCTGGTATCTGTTACATGAAACGGCATCCACTCGCTTTGCAATGCTAACAACCGATCATCTCAATAATGCGTTTTTTCTTTTTTTTTGCGTGGTATTTAGCAAGTTAAGTGATCGGAGCAGGGTTGTCTGTTGTTGGTCAGCGATGGTGGATGTTGAAAAGTGGAAAAACACTGGAACTGAAGACAGAAAGAGAGGAGAAATTAGTGCACATCAAATCAATATGAGGCCAAAATCAGAGCTTTTCCTGAGTTCCATTAAACCTCCTATTATAATGTGAAAGAATGATTGTTCAAACTTGGTTATTTGTGTGGTTAGAAAACGCACATAGGAGCATTAAGGGGAGCATTGCCCCCCTATGCCCATGCCTAGATCCGGCCCTGATTGAGACACATCTGTACTATCATACTTGAACTCGCTCGCTACAGCAACAACCTTGTATTGTATTGTCTGCAGCCTTTGATGCATGGCCATGTGTGTGCCCTAACGAGACTATAATAATGAACATAATGAATGGTAATTGCTCTAGACTAGAGCCTTTATTGCTCTGGCAGGGACATCGTTTGCACACCCCGATAACACGGTCTCCTATAGATGGAGCTGGATACTACAATCGACAATGCCGGCATAAACCTAAAACCGACTTTCATACTAACTGTATGAAGTATGATGGAATTGTTTCCACGTAGTCCATAGGGCTGGACCACACATAGACGTATGACATCATCAAAATGTGACAGGAGACGTCCCTACTGAGTGAAAGATTGTCTATTTCTGAAAGAAATAAAATATTTAATGTGGTTTTATTTTATTTTTCTTCTTTTAAAGGTCAAGTATAATGTTTTAAACCTCTTATTAGCCAGGGATCCTTTTTAAATTTAGGTCACAAAGATGATAAAAACATGAAAATCAAATCTGTGGGGCAACTCGACAGAGTCGATTTCTTTATCCGCGTTAATCTGAGCGTACAATGGTGTACATGCATGGGGGTTGTCATCATCACCGTGAGAGGTTCATTCTTTTGTTTTGTTTTTTCGTTTCACACAAAACCTGCACATGAGCTCGTCCAAATGATCTCTCTCTCTCTCTCTCTCTCTCTCTCTCTCTCTCTCTCTCTCTCTCTCCCCCCCTCCTCCCGCCTCTCTCTCTCTCTCTCTCTTCCCTCTCTCTCTCTCTCTCTCTCCTCTCTCTCTCTCTCTCTCTCTCTCTCTCTCTCTCTCTATCTCTCTCTCTCTCTCTCTCTTCCCTCTCTCCCCTCCCCTCCGATTACCCCTCTTGCCCTCAATTGTCGCTCTCCCGCCTCGCCGTGTGAGAAAGAAAACACATTTTTACCCAGGATGCATCGCGATCTGCCCTCCGTGTGACCCCGTGTAGCCCCCCCTCCCCCTTGCTCCGCTTTCGCGATGACGTCGGCTGTGTCTGGCGGGGTCAAACATCGGTCAGGTCCGTCCCCTCCAATCGGGATCGCCCGACTTCGCCGGACTGACTGACTCCGCCAACCGCACCACACCACCACAACAACTGTCGACGCCACCGAGCTCGGTCGAGTCGTCGAGGTCTGACGGCACGACGATCCCACCGCCGTTAGCATGTTAGCATCACGGTGGAAAATAGAGGCAAAAAACACGACCGAAAACGGTGTTTTTACTTCGTATAGCACGACTATACAAAGTAGCATACCTATAAATTGCCCCCCCTCTCCCTTCCCTGACTCGTTTTGGATGGCTTCCTCTGTTTTGGTGTGCCTTTTGTCCGTGTGCGGGCTGGTTATTGGCGCTCCCTGCTGCGTTTAGCCCCTGTAATGAAGGGGCACTTGTTCCCCTCCATCTTTTCCTTCTTTCTGTTGCCTCCGCCCCATTGTTGAGCCGCGGGCAACAATCTGGCTGTGTGTACAGGTCACGGGCGGGTGTGGGGAGGTGAGGCCCGCCCGGTAATGAGCCCACACTTTGTTTCACACACAGAGAGAGAGAGGGAAGCGTTGCCAACTTGGCGCATTTGTCGCGATATTTAGCTTTTTTCCAGACCCCCCCTATAGCGCCAAAATTAGTGGAAAAACTCCTGGCGGAAAATCTAGTTGGGGCGAAATTGACA
>CM076979.1:3787165-3816039 GCA_039105355.1 Benthosema pterotum
TCCGTCTGCCTGTCCGTCTGCCTTCCGTTCTGCCTGCCTGCGTGCCTGCCTGCCTGCCCGCCCTTGTGTTTCCCTCCCTACCATGTGCTCTGGGGGTGGATCTAAGCATGGGCATGGTGGGGCAATGCCCCCCAAAATGCCCAATCTGCCCCCCCCCCCCCCAAACACGATGCCATGCAAAACCACCCAGGATATTTCAAATTAAAGTGCTTATATTTAAAATGATTTGAAACACTACTACTGCTGCTAACCAACACGACACTTGTGGCACCACTAAAACCAACAGCATTTCATCATTGAAAACAGAAAACTCTCTGAGTCAGACCTTTAGCTTCATCATGCTGTAGGTCTGTTGCAAACTTCAACAACAACTGATGTTATTATTGATGCTTTACTTGCCTAATAAAAGTGCTGTAACTGAAAATGGTATGGGTGCAGCTTCATCGGCCGTGGCGCGAAGCGACACGGGCGATGAAGCCGCCCCCATACCATTTTCTCCTGCCCCCCAAATTGAGAAATGTTATATCCGCCCCTGATGTGCTCCTCTCTCTCTCTTGTGGAGTCAGATTATGACTTGCAAAACAATCTTCACACCATGTGTGTTGTTGTGCCTTTCGCACGTTTTTTTTCTTCGTTTTTTAATCAGCAGCAGATGTTTTGGGGGTTTATCTCGATCGAAAGTTGCAAGCATGGCCAGATCCAGCCGCGATGCGTTTGAGACCCCTCCCCCCTAATTCCAAAGCCAGATGTAGGCTACAGCCCCCGTCTGGCGGCATTAGGAGCCAATCCGTATTGTACGTAGGGTTTGTAGCTGTAGATCAGGCAAAGAATAACTGTTTGGGATTGGGGGATTTGGTTTTAAAAACACGTTCCCTCCGCGGCCAGCAACAGGGCCGAGGATCGCCAACGTCAGTGCCTGTCATAAGGCCTTAAATATAGATGAAGAGATTCTATGTATCCGCTGGGGTTTTCAACAGGTGGTCCGGGGGACCACCAGTGGTCAAATGCTCAAAAGATGAATAAATAGTGGGGCCCTGGTATGAAAAAGGTTGTCTAGCCTGGTTCAGCCCACAGAAACCCGTTCACTTCCGTTGGGTTCTAGCTATATGGCTCAGAGTCTGATAATCAGGCTACCTGTACAATTGTAAGAACGAGAGCTCGAAGAACGAGGAGCTCGAAGAACGAGGAGCTCGAAGAACGAGGAGCTCAAAGAACGAGGAGCTCGAAGAACGAGCATTCTCCATCTGAGTAGAATGATCTACCTAAAAGCCTCTGCCCTCCCTGGTCAATTTAGGGAAATGATTTCCGGCACCATTGCTTGCCATTTTAATTGTTTTAATTAATTATTGGTCTATACCAGTGCTTTAATTTGTAACTCGGGAGGTGCCGGAACGCACTTCACGCACGTGCGCGTGCGTGCGCACGCCCGCCGAAAAGCAGTTTTTTGGGCAGAATATTGTGTGGCGCACGTGCGCGCGTGTGTGTTGTGTTTGCACTACTATGCCACACACAGCCGATCCACAAGCTCAAAATCCGTAGCGAAATGTGCCTTGTGTTTTCAGAGAATGGGACCACAAAATGTAAGGACCCATAAGGGGTCCGTCCGCTTCCTAGGTACCTTTATAGCGATCATAATCCGTAGTGAGGGGGAGACTACCAGCAGCAGGCCAGCTAACAACGTGGGAGGAACTGTGTGAACTGTGAGCTGTAGCAAATCCCCCCCGACTCTCGATATAAATCTCATAGCTGGAATAAGCCCCATAGCTGGAAGGGACGGATAGTACCAGATCTATGCCTAGTACTGTGTCTTGTATGGGTATCCTAGCAACGACAGCAATGAACGAGGCTGGATCAGTCACTGCAGGTGGGGGAGCGCAGTGACAGCTCACGGACGCAGCCGGAACGCTGCGTCGTGAAGTGGACCATGGGGGAACGCATTTGGCCCAAGCCGGAACGCATTTGGCCCAAGGGGGAATGGCGTTCCGCCTTATTCCGGTATAATTAAGCCCTGGTCTATACCTATTATAGTTTTCGTATCTTTTGCTTTCACTTGGCTCATTTTGAGTTGTAAAAGGACGTCTTGCGTGTCGGATTTGTAAAGAGGTTCTTGTAGAAACGTACGCTTAGTCGGACGTGCCCGGATTTGAACCTGTGACTTTGTGTTCAAAAAGGCTGTACCAAAATGAGTTATGCATGCAAACAAAATGACGCGTCTCAAGGTTTTGTTCGTGCTGTCGCATAAAAACTACTTTCTTTAGTTGTTGTTTTTTACCTAGTTGAAAAACAAAACACAACAAACAAAAAGAAAATACTTTAAACACTACTCACTGTCCACAAGCTGCGTCAGGAGACGTCTGTCTGCTTGTTTGTCCCATTAAAGCATGTTCCTGATCAGATTCTTAGTTCCTTCATGCTAGATTCTAGTCCCCCACGGTAGATTCTAGTTCCTCTGTAGATTGCAGATTGAAGTTAGACTCCAGTTTCTGACACTAGATTCTAGTTCCCGACACTAGATTCTATTCCATGAACACTAAATTCTAGTTTGTGACACTTAATCTAGTCCCTGGCACGAGATTCTAGAGTTTTTCTGGAAAAATCTTTCTGTGTCAGTGATGCTTGACATATTTCATAGGAAGGACCCCCAGAAAAATATCTATTATTAGCTGCAGAACCTCATCTAAAAACATGTTGTTCTAGGGATCCGCCCAGAAGCAAAGATTTGCGCTAAAAATGTTGGCTTCCGAAATAACATATTCAACGATTTGCACCACCATTTTCACAATTTTTCACAAAAATAGCAGAACTACAACTCATATCGCGCCACTCCCGGTGGCACGATATGAGCTTGTAGATCTGCTATTTTCAACACGCAAAAAACAACAAAACGCGTTCAGTACACAAAAAGGTTTAAAGCAAGAAGTTCGACGCAGAGCGACTGTCTTCACAGTTCCTCTGACAGATCAATACTGAGGACAGACACTTTGTTCTGCACAGTCCACTGCTTACAGAATGACCATTGTGTTGGAATAATTACAGCCCAGGCCTTCACAAAGCACAGTCGTATTTCTCATTATTGTGGGCTTGAATACAATAATGTATTCTTCAAGCCCCACTATTCTTAACAATTATTGGAGGCAATATTCATATAATTGTGGATCAAACAATGCATTATTTCAATTCAACTCGAAGACAATTTCAAAGGGCTTCATTGGCACGAGCAAACGCATGTTTACATTGCCAAAGCAATAAGCACAATATACTAGTATAGTAAAATCAACAAAAATAAAAGTGTGTACATTTGAAAGTCAGAATCTTCCAGCAGATATTGGACTTTTTTTCTAGGGATGTTCCTATATCGGATCGACTCTTTTTGTCCCTTTTCTATCATATGGGTATCGGTAAAGTATCGCTATTGGCCCTTATTTGTCATTATCGGGTCACATATTGGCAAATATGCCTGTCTAACCAGTGATGAGACACAAGGGTATAAGGGGTTGGCACCATGGCACCAAGTAAAATGTTGGGTCATGTGGAGTTTGCTTTGGAGTTTCCCCAAGTGCACAATTGAAAGGGGAGTATGTTATTCCCTGTTGGTGACTTCATTAAAAGTTTTTTTTTCTTTTGTATGTTATTACCCATATTCTTCTCTGATGTCGGTATCGGCTAGCACAAAAAATGTGGTATCGAGATCGGATCGGAAATGATAAAATGGCATCAGGACATTCCTACTTTTTTCGTCATGTTTTTAAAATCTCTAACCCTACGTTTTAACGGCGGGAGATGGCGGGCGATGATAAAGCGACGTCGCCCGTCATCCATTATTTCTCTATTTCTCAAATGGACCCGCAAGGGTCCATTTGGTTTCATTTTGACATTCTCAAGGGTTACATCTGGTTACACCAACTTTCCACCATTTAGCCTGGGGACCACCTGGAACCCTTTCAAGGACCACTGGTGGTGCCTGGAACCACTGGTTGAAAACCACTGCCAAAGTGTATTCCCCTGTTAAGCATGAAAAGAGAGAGATATGGACACTGTACTCGTCTCTGTTCCCAGGAGTGTGTATAACTTCATTGACTCTGTAGCGCTAAACATATTCATGTTGCCTGGGAGCTGCTTCTATATCCAGCTCATAAAAAAAGGACCACAGTATGTCAGAGCCTACTGCACCTGAGCTAGCACAGCGCTAAGTGCCTTCGCTTAGGGCTGTCTCTCTGGGAGGTCAGACTTGTTTATACCGCGTTATTTAATCACGCCGGAGTTGTGTGGTAGCGCTGCTGTCGCCGCTCAAACCTCTACACCAGCCGCCACCCCCCTCCACCACCACCACCTAATAAACCTAAATTAAAAAATGATGAAAACCCACGCTGGCGATATGATGCCGGAGGGAGGGAGCAGGGGGGTGGTGTCGGTGCGGAGAGGGGCCCAAGAAATGCGATAAGTCGCCGACGCGAGCCCCGGCCGTGTTATACCTGCCTGCCCCCGCTTTACACAGCCTTAAACAGCATTAGTATCGATCGCGTGCAGCGGAGGCTGCATGCGCGGGGGCACATTACAGAGCACGGAGCCGAACCGTGCCGCAGGGAAGCCGAGCATGTCTGTCTGACAGGCAGGAGTCTAAGAGGACATCCCTCCATCCACGTACCTTCCACTCTGCTCCAGGGGCGGATCTAGGCATGGGCATGGGGGGGGGGTGCCCCTCTAAATGCCCAGACTGCCCCACCAAACACATGGCATGCAAAAACAAACCAAGATATTTTAAATGAAAGTGCTTCTGATTAAAATGATTTGAAACGCTACTACTGCTACTAACTAACGGGTAGCACTAAACCAACAGCATTTCATCATTGAAAACAGAAAACTCTCTGAGTCAGACCTTTAGCTTTATGCATGCTGCGTGTCTGTTGCAACTTCAACAACAACTGATGTTATTATTGATGCTTTACTTGACTAATATAAGTTCTGTGACCGAAAATGGTATGGGTGCGGCTTCATCGCCCGTGGCGCGAAGTGACAGTCCCCATACCATTTTCTTCAGCCCCCCCCCCCCCCCCCCCCCCCCCCCCAATTGGGAAATGTTACATCCGCCCCTGCTCTGATCCTGGTATATTGGCTTCCAATATGGAAGCCAATATACCAGGATTCGGTCCACTCAAAACTGTGACGGAAACTAATCATCGACTGCACCTTCTTTCATTGGCAAGAAAATACAACACATCTGAGGTGTTCAACCTTTTTGATACCACGGCCCATGCATTGCTTATTCCGCATTTGAGTCGCGGCCCACCATGTGATGACATTTTTGCCCCACATAGAACCCAAAAACTAAAGATTTATTAGTGCTTTTGTCCACAATTCCAAGCTGGATTTGGGAAGCACAAACTAGCAAACATACAGATCACAATGACCATTAATCTTCTACATTCTCTAGTTACGTAGACTTGGGCTAATTCACACTCAAAGAGTTACATCTGGTTAACCGACTGTCCATCATTTAGATGTTTGGTATTCATGATTTGTTGACAACAACAAACTTCTGCACCGTCTGCAGGACGAAGCAAGTGTCTGTCTGCAGAGAAACAGCTGCAGCATCACAGTGGGAAAAAGGCAAAAAGCAAAATCCATTTTGATTTTTAGCATAAAAAGCCTGGTGGGGGGTGTCCCACATAAAAATGACATATTAATAAATACTGTACACTCTGTCTGTAAACAGAATCTGTCTACTTTGCTTCTACCCACCAGCCCATGCTCCCTGCTTGTGCGTGCCTCCGTGTTAAAACACTGGTATATAAAACAGCTGCATCAGGTCTGGTTAACTGGCCCTGTCCTGCCCGGTAACAGATACAGATCCCTGTGTACTTGTATAAAAGGAGCTCAGCATGGGGGGGGGGGGGGGGGAGGGGAGAAGGGAGCACCTTGCAGACAGATGTGCAGAGGATGTTAACTGGATGACTATACACTATGGAGAGAGCCCCCCCCCCCCCCCCTCTCTATCTATCTCTCTCTCTCCCTCTCTCTCTCCCTCCCCCCCTCTCTCTCTCCCCTCTATCCATCTCTCTCTCCCTCCCTCTCCCCCCTCTCTCTCTCCCCTCTATCTGTCTCTCTCCCTCCCTCTCTCCCTCTCTCCCCTCTATCTATCTCTCTCTCCCTCCCTCCCTCTCCCTCTCTCTCCCTCACTCCCCTCTATCTATCTCTCTCTCCCTCCCTCCCTCTCTCCCTCTCTCCCCTCTATCTCTCTCTCCCTCCCTCTCCTCCCTCTATCTATCTCTCTCCCTCCCTCCCTCCCTCCCTCTCTCCCCTCTATGTCTCTCTCCCTCCCTCTCTCCCTCTCTCCCCCTCTATCTATCTCTCTCTCTCTCCCTCTCTCCCCTCTATCTATCTCTCTCTCCCTCCATCTCCTCTCTCCCTCTCTCCCCTCTATCTATCTCTCTCTCCCTCCCTCTCCCCCCCCTCTCCTCTCCCCCTCTATCTGTCTCTCTCCCTCCCTCTCTCCCCTCTATCTCTCTCTCCCCTCCCTCTCTCCCTCTCTCCCCTCTATCTCTCTCTCCCTCCCTCTCTCCTCTCTCCCCTCTAGCTATCTCTCTCTCTTTCCTCTCTCCCTCTCTCCCTCCCTCTCTCCTCCCCCTCCCCTCTCCTCCTCCCCTCTCTCCCTCTCTCCTCCCCCCCTCTCTCCTCTCTCTCTCTCTCTCCCTCTCTCCCCTCCCCCCTCTCTCCCCCCCCCCCCCCTCCCCTCTCAGTGTGTGTTGGGTATCGTAACGACAGGACCCACACAGATAATCATGGCAGGAATGATGAGGGTAATAAACCGTTACTGCGGCTGCCGGTTTGAAAACGGCCCCATGGTGATACTTGTTTACCGTTATTAGTCAGCATGCCGTATATATACCCCATGCTAGTGCACAGCACATTAATTAGCTCTGTGCGTGTCTGCGTGTGTGCATGTGTGCGTGCGTGCACATTAGTTATACTTGAGTGTGTGAGAGATGGTGACTGTGTGTCTGTGTGGGTGTGGATGCATTTGAGAGAGAGAGAGATACATCTTGCGGCGTGCACGAGCATGTGCTTATGTGCGTGAACACATGTGTGTGTATAAGACAGAGAGACAGAGGTAGATGCAGAGAGATTGCCCACATATTTGTTGCCCCAGTGTGTGTGGGGTGTGTGCGCGTGTGTGTGTGCGTGCGTGCACGCACGCACGCGCAAGAGAGACATAAATGTCCCACAGTGATTGATTTCACATGTGTCCGTGTGCACTATGCTGAGGGGGTTTACCCAATCTTGTGTGTGTGCATTCACGTGCACACGCGTCACGTTGCATGCGTGTGTTTGTCTATATGTTATTGCTTTCACATGTGTATACCAACACGCCACTCACACACCTGTAATCCAGCATGTTACACATGTGCAATTGTGTGTGTGTGTGTGTGTGTGTGTGTGTGTGTGTGTGTGTGTGTGTGTGTGTGTGTGTGTGTGTGTGTGTGTGTGTGTGTGTGTGTGTGCATGCACATCGGCACGACATCTAATGGAAACGTAAAGTCCCAAACATAAAAGTGCGACTGTAGATGCACACAGGCTGGCGTACAATTGGCTTTGAATGCACCCCAGGGGTGGATCTAGGCATGGGCATGGGAGGGGGGGGGGGGGCAATGCCCTCCTAAATACCCAGTCTGCCCCCCCCAAACACGATGCCACGCAAAAAGTGCATATAATTTAAAATGACTTGATACTCTACTACTGCTACTAACTACAATTTTGGCACCACTAAACCAACAGCATTTCATCATTGAAAACAGAAAACTCTCTGAGTCAGACCTTTAGCTTTATGCATGCTGCGTGTCTGTTGCAGCTTCAACAAGAACTAATGTTATTTTTTATGCTTTACTTGTCTAATAAAAGTCCTGCAACCAAAAATGGTATGGATGCGACTTCATCGCCCGTGGCGCGAAGCGACACGGGCGATGAAGTCGCCCCCATACCATTTTCTCCTGCCCCTCCAACATGTTCTCTTTGCCCCCCCCCCCCCCCCCCCCAAATGGGACATGTTATATCTGCCCCTGATGCACCCACACACACATGCACACACACACGTGCACGGCGCGGCGGCTCTGCTCAGTGTCTGTCTGCAGGCGGCATGAGCTCCATCCATCAATCTGTCGCCTCCCTGCTCCTCTGTATCACCTTACCCCCCCCCCCCCCTGCCTCCCCCCTCCTCTTAGCATTCCACCCCATCACTCCCTCCCCCCCTCCCTTTTATCTACCCCCCACCCTACCCCCCAACCCCCCCCATCCCTTGTCACCTCCGTGGGCTGTCTCATTTTAGCCCTCCCTCCTGCCCTGCCATGTACGATCCCGCCTCCCCGCACACCCCATTCTCACCTATAGGACTGTTTTCGTTTGTGCTGTGGTTTCGTCAAAGCCTGACTATGACTAAAATGCAGTGTTGCCAACTGTCAAAATCCAAAATGCACTAGTGGCACTTGCCTGGAAGGAATATACAGGGCTTGACACTAACACTTGCCCACTTGCCCAGGACAAGTAAAAAAGAAAAATGGCCGGGGAAGTGAAGACTGCTACCTACTGTAGCTGCCACAATCAGGCAAGCATGTGACTTAGTGCGCTATAACCTAACACAAGATATATTTGTCTTGAAGGTGGTCATTGCACTCTGCCTCTGTGTCTTTCCCTGCTTTCTGGCTATCTCTCCTATCTCTCTCCCAGGTCCATTTGGTTCCAAACTATCATTTTGCTGGTGTCATGGACCCCTGAGTCTGTGACCACTGATTTACAAGTTGAATATTTACTGTAGCTGTGACTTAAACAAAACAGTCTTTGACTGTGAAAGTAAATGTTTAAAGCACCAAGTAGAAAGTAAACTTGAATGCAAAATTTACAACATATTTTGGGGGGCAAGTGACCATGACCTGAGGGCTAGTATTACCTGACTTGCAGTGTCAACCCCTGAATATATATCTTCCACATTCTCTAGTTCTGTAGACTAATTCACATGAATATTTTAACTCTTGAGAGTGTAAAAATGAAACCATATAGACTCGCAAGGGTCCATTTTGTTTAATTTTTACGCTCTGATAAAGAGTACTTACTGCACTCTCAAAGAGTTACTCTGGTTAACCAACGTCCACTAGTGTTTTATCACTCTGGCGCCTCTCAATCAATATCGCGCCCACAACTCACCGTAAAAAAAGAGCAATAGAAAATCTAGTGCTTTTTTACAGCCTAGCCTTAGAACACTAGCAGTACCTTAACTATACTGTACCTATAGTTATTCTACTCTACTATTTAATTGAATTATTTTAATTACACTTTTTCACCATGACCACCGTTGAACCGTTGAACGCACATCAATAGGACATAAACATAAAAGGAGCAGAAAGGACTATAACTGAGGCAGGTATAAGAAGTAGAGAGAGAATGTGGTGGTCACTGAATAGCACGGGGTCGCAGTGGAATAGCGGCAGAGACAGTTGAATATCTACTCTCGGAACGAGCCTTAATCCTTGGTGTACTGAACGCGTTTTGGTGTTCTAAGCATTATGTTTTAACTATTGAAAAATAGCAGATCTACAAGCTCATAGGCGCCACCGAGTGGCGCGCTATGAGCTTGTATCTCTGCTATTTTTGAAAAATCGTGAAAACGTGTGTGCAAATTTGATATTATGTTATTCAGAAACTAGATAGGACACAATGGGTTAAGGCTGACTAAAATCTGAACAAAGCCTGCAAAAGGAACACTGCTCCAACCCTGCATATATCACCCCCCATATATCACCCTTACCACCCCACCACCACCACCCCCACCCCACCGCAGCCATCAAGACCGTTTCATCCGGCGGTTTGAAGGCCATTTCCTCCTCCATGCAGCGCTGCATGCGCTAGGTGAACGAACTATAGCTGAGCTCAGTGTAATTTTTAGCGCCCTTGATCAATGCTCATTTAGCCTCTGTCTCTCTCTCTCTCTCTCTCTCTCTCTCTCTCTCTCTCTCTCTCTCTCTCTCTCTCAACCGCCCCCCCCCCCCCCCCCCCCCCCCCCCCCCCCACCCCCCACTACCCGCCACTACCCCCCCAAGCCAAAACTCCACAGCCGTACCCATGCATCATTCATTAGGTGTAGCGGAAGGAACGAGCACCTCAGCAACTTTAGGTTGGGGGTGTGGCGGGGTGGGGGTGGTGGGTAGGTATGCTGTTCACCTCCAGGATGTGGGGTTGTGGGGGGGTAGGGGGGGTAAGGCTGGCCCCCACGGTGCCCTTTGTAAGTTGCTGTTCTTTTAGCTGCCCTGACAGACCGTCTGTCCGTCCATCTGTCTGTGTGTCTGTCTGTCCGTCAGGGCGGATGTAACATTTCCCAATTGGGAGGGGGGCAAGAGAAAATGGTAAGGGGGCGACTTCATCGCCCGTGTCGCTTCGCGCCACGGGCAATGAAGTCGCACCCATACCATTTTCATTTACAGGAATTTTATTAGGCAAGTAAAGCATCAATAATAACATCAGTTGTTGAAGTTGCATAAAGCTAAAGGTCTGACTCAGAGAGTTTTCTGTTTTAAATGATGAAATGCTGTTGGTTTAGTGGTGGCACAACTGTAGTTAGTTAGTAGCAGTAGTAGTGTTTCAAATCATTTTAAATATAAGCACTTTAATTTGAAATATCTTGGGTTGTTTTGCATGGCATCATGTTTGGTGGGGCAGACTGCCCCCCCCCCATGCCCATGCCTAGATCCGCCCCTGCTGTCCGTCTGTCTGCTCCTGCTGCTGTGTCTATCTACTGTATGTCTGAAACCTTGACACAAGGTGTTCCGGTCCTGTCCTGGCTGTACAGACAGTGTACTGTACTGTATACACTGGTGTCGGCTGGGTTATACGGGAAGGTTTGAAACGGAGAGTTGACGTGAGGCTTGTATTAGAGGCTATAAGGGTAAGTGAAATAGTATAGGCCTATAGGGGATATTTATACTGTCCGTCAACTGATTTATTACCCACGTCTCTCATGCGCTTATTCAACGTGATTCATAAGGTTGAATTCTGATTCCGTTTAAGCACTTCAAGGTATCGTAAGTGATTTCACTTAAAGGGGAATTTACTATTTATTTTCAACATTTATTTTCAACATTTTATTGTGTCATTAATATTTAATATACCTTAGAGAGTGTTTCCTGGAAATAGAAGTCTGGGGGGGGGGGGGTATTAACCGAGTGAAACACAACTTGATGACATTATTTGAGATAACTGACATCGTCTCAAATAACTGCACCAAGGCCCGCAAAAGTACAAAAGTACAAAGGTTGAAAATCATGGCTTAGGGCCGTGACGATCTTATCTTATGGATGGGGTCCCTGGCATATTATTTTATAACGGGGGTCCGCGGGTTCTAAGGGTTGATCTGGGGGTCCTTGACATGAAAACGTTTTGGGAACCACTGCTGACTCTATATAATATGAGTTAAGCTCTGTTTTCTTGTTATTGCGATTGAGATTGACAGCTCGTGACATGGTCGATCAGCTGTTTTCCTGCGAAAGCTGATCTGAAAGCCAGTTAAAGACTAATTTGTGTTTCTTATTAGGTCGCGACCTTTTGCGTGCTCAGAACATGCGTGCGTTCTCAGCTGAAACATCCCATGTTCAACCTCGCGGCTGTATTCTCTTTTGATGGCATGCCGTCATGGCAGGCGTTTGTCAAAACATGTCAAAGCAGTAACACATCGACGTGACGTGTTGTGAGGCCGTCAAAGCCATACAGAACATCACACTGAAGGCCTAACGCGTGTCCAAAACACGTTTCCTGTAGACCGGTTTCACCTGTGGTGTGTTATTTCCACTGTCTCGCTCACAGACAACAACTGTAGTGTAAATGCAATTGACAGACAGTACTTAGACATCATAATCTCATGGTAGATAATAATAAAATCAATAATTCTCTTGAGGAGGGGGCAAGGGGAGGGAGGAGAAGACTGTGATTGTCGTTATGATGCTGCTAGAAATGCACTAGTTTTGGTACTGTTGTATTTATTCTATTTATATTTATATTCTTTCGATGACTACTTAACTAAGCACTACTTTGGGAGGTGGTATGTAAGCCTGATGAGGTGTACGAGTCACTACTATTGTACTGTACTGTATTGTCCTGTATTGTCTTACTTGTTGCTGCAAGTCTGTCTGTCCAAGACAAATTTCTCGAACGAGACTAAATAACGTAACCTTGAACCTTGAACCTTGATACTGTATATTCTACCCACTCTTCCACTAAAGCTCAACCTAGCTTTCAGTGATGTGACGTTCACGAACGGACCGACTCATATGAACAGCTATTCAAAATGAACGAGTGGATCCGGTTCAGAGTAAGGTTTAATCGATCATTTTTGTTACAATGAACAGATCGCATTGTGATCGAACCACACAAAATCTCGCTGGAATGTGTCGCCACCGCGCAATTGTGGAAGGCTTACGACAAATACCATTCGGAATCTAAATCAATATCTTATATTTATATCTATAAATGCTGTATACTCTACAATTGAGGCAGGTTTTTTGAACGGTTCTATGAAAGGAACGACTCCAAGGCATCCTGTTCCACTGAAAGAGCCATACATCCCATCTCTGCTTGCTTTAACAGTGACCTGTGGCCGTGATAACAACGTTTAACTTTTGTTTATGAAATACAGAGCAAAAATAACATGAAGCAACCAGGAAGAGAATTCATCTTCTTAACATTTCGAGCCATAAGAGCAAAATAAAGAAAAGAAAAACAAGTGGAGTTTGAGTTCCTACAACTAAACCAACCAAACCAACAGGCTACACACTTCACTGTCTGTGACAGGAAACGTATAAGTGCTTTCATCTGGAATACAGTTTGTGCCTCTGTTTGCAGCCGTCGACACATCGCTGAGGATACGGGGGAGTTAGTGCAGCGGTACAAATTAAGCTCTCATTAGCCATAGATTTCTCATTAGATTTCCACAACGCTGCAAGGAAATCACAATCTCGCTTGTGCAACGTTGTATTTCTGTGCGAGAAAAAGCAGGTATAGGAAGTACTGTATATACCGTACTGTTACAAATTTAGATTGACAGCGATATAATTGTGATCACTGATTTATTTTCTTTTTTTTTTTTTTTTTTTTGTTGCTGTACATTGGGAACATTATGATGGGCATTTCTCATTGCCTTGTTTAGGCTGTGTAAAGACAAATTGCACAGATGGGAAATTAAACACAAATATATCGCAGACACATTGGATATTTTTGCCTCTTTTTGTAACAAAATAACTGCAAAATAGCCTTGGGGTGAGTGTGTCTTGCGTGTGTCTTGCCTGTGTATCATTTTTATGCTATGTCAGATAAGTTTAAGAGACTGTTTTAAAATCTATATATGGCCATTTGTCAACATGGACAATGATTCACGACAATAATTGGGATCGTCTCGAATAAGTGTGCTTGGTCGATTATAATGTAATAATAGTGACGGGCCTATAACAGACTTTTTTTAGGCGGGGGGGGTGAAACCACGGCGCTCTATGCATACACAGTATAGTAGTCATCGAGACACACTACTACAGTTGGGGTGAACAAGGTGCTACAGTCCAATCTCTCTCTTCTCTCTCTCTGTCTGCATACTTTGATCCTTCCTCGTACAGTCATGCTGTCTCCTCCTTTGCCCCCATCAGTATTTCTGCATCGTGTACTATTCTATTCCCTCCCTTCTCTTCTCATCCCTTGTCGTGTATAGCCTTTGATCAGCATTGCAGTCTCTCTTTCACTCCCTCTCTCTCTCTCTAGCACCCCTCTTTGCATCTTAAGTCTATGGCAGGGGTGTCAAACCCAAATACAGAGTGGGCCAAAATAGAAAAATTGGTACAAGTCGAGGGCCGGAGATACCGGTGTTTCAACACGATGATGGAAAAAAGTAATTTCCCTTCAAAATCAATGCCTCCTAATGGCAAGATAATTGTAAAGATGAAACTGCCTGCATTAAAAACTAAAAAAAAGTTTTAATGAAAAATAGCAGGTGTTCACGTCTCATAGCGCGCCACAGAGTGGCGTGCTATGGGACGTGAACACCTGCTATTTTTCAGGGAAAATCTTTTTCTTCTGTGATCCTCACCAAGTGCTGCTTTTATAGTTAATTGAGAAAGTAAATGAGACTGAATTGAGGAAGTAAAACAATTAGTTGCATTCATTTCTTATTATGTCATGGTGTGTGCAATATACCAGAGTGCCAGTTCTAATACTAATTCAATATCATCCTGCGGGCCAAAGATAATTCATTCACAGGCCTGATTTGGCCCCCGGGCCTTGTGTTTGACATATGTGGTCTATGTGTCAATCCTGGCCCCTTAGAAGCAATATATTGCTTCTAAGGGGTGGCAAAAAAGGAGAAGTGGAAGATGGACAGCAGCTCGTGGAAAAAGTACTACGAACGAACCAAAGCATCCACCTGTCAACCGCAATATAGAGTACTCCCCGTATGATGTAAAAGTACAAAAAAGAGAAAAAAAAAAATACCACCTATTTTTACTGCTTCTGTTTACATACTAGTTGTGCTCGTCGGCTGTGTTCGGTTGTAAATGGGCACATTAGCCATGATTTAGCATGATTGACAACACTGCTACCACTTTGGCAACGCCCCTCCCATAAACTGCTGTCGTGGGGAGGGCTTTCAGACTTAATAGTGGAGGGAAATTACATCCTAATTCATACTCTAAGCCAGGGGTTTTCAACCTTTTTCATCCCAGGGCCCACTGTTTATTCAGCATTTGAGCCACGGACAAACATTTGATGACATTTTAGCCAAACAGACCCCTCAAAATAAAGATTTCCTTTGCTTCTGTCCATGACCATTAATCTTCTAGTTGTGTAGATTAGGACTAATTCACATGATGAATATTTTAACTCTTGAGAGTGTAAAAATGAAACCAAATGGACCCGCCAGGGTCCATTTGGTTTCATTTTTTACGTTCTCAAGAGTTACATCTGGTTAAACAACTTAGCTAGGGACCACCTGGAACCCTCCAAGGACCACTGGTTGAAAACCTCTGCTCTAGGCTTTCTAGGCTATAAGTAGAAGTAGGCAGTTACCATTAGAAGTAATCATGCAGTAAGTCCCATGTCAAGGTATGAAATGCACAAACCCTCTCTAATCCATCCATCCATCCATCCATCCATCCATCCATCCATCCATCCATCCATCCATCCATCCATCCATCCATCCATCCATCCATCCTCACTATCCATCTGCAGTCTCAAACCAGCCTACATTTCACATACAGCATACTGTATAACCACACAATCCACAATGACAGGAACACTAAAACAACAGACATTAGCGACTATAAAAGCGTATATGATATACAGTGCGCGGCACAAACTGCATGCGTCAGCGATACCATCGTAATGCTATCCAGATATTCGTCATGATTACGTGTTTGCTCATCAGCCATTATGCCTTCACTTGCTTGCGGAACTGTCTCTCTTTAACCATGACTGATAACACCGCAGTGTGCGGCGCGTAACGCATCTCGCGCTCGTTTGAAACAGTTTGATGGGATGTATGGACGTCAAAGAGAGTGCATATAGACAGAGAGAGATTCCTTGAATGATCCACGACAATCAGTTCAGGGAACAACTTGTCAATCTACATTGACACGATGTGAGCGTGTAGATTGGCTGTTTTTAGCATATACGTTCAGCAGTGTTGTAGTGGGACTTTTAGAAGTGGAGGGACGCCTCTTAAAGGGGAATTCCACCCATTTTCATTTTTTTCTTAGAGTGTACAAATGTGAACCAAATGGACCCTAGCGGGTCCATTTGGTTCCATTTGTACACTCTCAGAAAAAAGGAAACTCATTAACATGGTGAAACACATCTTGATGATGTCATCAAGATGTATTTCACCATGCTAATGATTTCAGATCTCCATTTTTAGGAAACACAGAATGGGGGAACTTTTTTTTATCATGTCCACCCAACATCTCTATGGTATATTAATGACAATATGAATATTGAGAATGAGTGGAATTCCCCTTTAAGACACGTGCATGCAGACTTGCATTTGCGTGCACCTGCACAACACACACATACACGTTATTAAAACTCCACTACACCCCTGATGTTGGCATACTGTAAGTACGACGAGGATGACGACGAGTTTGAAGACAAACAGAGCAGTGGTGTTATAGCGTCCAGGATCCACGCACCTGAAGCTCTCCTCTCCAGCTGCTCCAGGGTCTGTTCCAGCTGTCTCAGGACAGCCTCAGTCTGAGACACTGCATTCTGCTGCTGATCTCTGATCAGTTGTTTGAGCTCAGAACGTCTTCTCTCAATGGAGACCATCATCTCACTGAAGATCCTGTCACTGGAATCCACTGCTGCTTCTGCAGAGCTCTGCTTAGCGCACACACACACACACACACACACACACACACACACACACACACACACACACACACACACACACACACACACACACACACACACACACACACACACACACACACACAGAGGAAGTGATGGAGAAAGAGACGAGTTTAGGAATTTGTTTTACTTTACTTTATTGAGTATTTCCTTTGTTCAGTGCTTTCAATTCTACTCCAGCAGCAACTAGAAAAAGTGCCCTTCTGGGCACAGGTCTCTACCAGGTCAGATTGTGGTTGCGCTGTAAGCCAAAGGGCGAAAGCCAAAGTAATTGGATAATGAGGCATTCTTTCCCTCCCACAAAAAATGTGTTTTGTAAAAATCCACCAGTTGGTGGCACTGTAACAGGCCAATGTGAAAAGTTAAATATTTCACATAAATTGCATGTTTTTGTGTTCATAATCATGAGTACAGTACATACAGTGGCCACACTAATTGCATTTAGCATGAACTTAATACAAAATGGGCCACATTATTGGACACAAGAAATTAGAAAATAATGTTCTAATGCTACAGTAACTACAGCAAAACCACGTTTGTAAGTCAACCATACCAGTATTGTGACTAGACAAAGCATGTGTCGATCCAGCCCTGGCGTTTGACACAATATTCTCCACAAATTGGTATGCAACACAGACATACAACTACAAGCCTCTTGTACCAGAATCACCACCACCAACAGCAAAAGGAGTACACAGCCTTACATGCGACTTAGCAGCTCAGCCCAAACCTCCTTCATCTTAGCAGATTGTTGAGAAGAACAAAAGGGAAAATTCAAGTTGTCAAGGGAGGTAGACTGAAGAAGACAGGGCCCCCACCCCCGGGGAACCGCAGCCGACACCCAAGTCAGCCGTGTAACAAGCTCCCACCCGTCCAATCACTGCAGATTGAATTTTTGAGGTGAGAACTCATTAAGGAACAGAGAAAGAGAAGCTGTCGAGCGCACTTTACCGCCGTACGTGTCTCAGTGGAAAGGAACTCTTGTCCAGGTGTATAACCGTTGGTCTAATAACCCTGTATGTGTGTTTCTCAAACGCTCTGACAGTACAAGGCTCCACTAAAGCCCTATCGCTGCCGCCAACCTGCAAGGGAACACTTCTTTTCTCTGACACAGTCCATGCCTCCTGATTCGCAGTCGCAGTTTACTGTTACAAGCTGCATCTCCCATCAGTCAGTCAGTCACAATTGACACACTCCATCAGGGGCGGATGTAGGCATGGGCATGGGGGGGGGGGGGGGGGGGGGGGCCCTGACTGCTGCCCCAGCAAACACAATGTCATGTGAATGACCCAAATTTCAAATATATTTCAAATCAAAGAGCTTATAATTACCTAACTTAACTAACTACAGTTGTGTCACCACTAAACCAACAGCATTTCATCATTGAAAACAGAAAACCTTTAGCTTTATGCATGCTGCGTGTCTGTTGCAACTTCAACAACAACGGATGTTATTATTCATGCTTATACTTGGCTAATATGTACTGTAAGTTCTGTAATCGGAAATGGTATGGGTGCTGTCCTGTAACTGAAAATGGTATGGTATGCAGGCGATGAAGTCGCCCCCATACCATTTTCGCCTCCCCCGCCCCCCCCAATTGGGAAATGTTACATCCGACCCTGCACTCCGTAGGTGATGGACAATACAGAATTCATTCTGTGTGTTGATCTGACTTCAGGGGTTGACACTAAGGTCTCGGAGGAACTTGCCCATCAGGCAAGTGCAAGTCAGGTTCTACTTGCCCTCAGGTCATGGTCACTTGCCCCCCAGATTCCAGGTGGTCCCCAGTTAAGTTGGTTAACCAGATGTAACTCTTGAGAACGTAAAAATGAAACCAAATGGACCCTTGCGGGTCCATTTGGTTTCATTTTTACACTCTCAAGAGTTAAATTCATCATCTTAATTAGTCATTTTGATGTGTTAATTTGCCTGTTTTGTTTCCCAAATCCAGCCTGGAATTGTGGACAGCTAGAAAGCAGGGAAAGACACAGAGGCAGAGCGCAATGACTGCATCCAGACAAATTTATCTTGTGTTGTGTTATAGTGCACTATGTTGCACACTTGCCCGATCAGGCAACCAGGTAGCAGTCTTCACTTGCCCCACCATTTTTTTTACTTGGCCCCGGGCAAGCGGGCAAGTGTTAGTGTCAAGCCCTGGACTTCATAAAAAAAAAAGAAAAAAAAAAATCATCTAACCCTGTACAATCAAGACACGTTCCAGATATAACCAGTTCGGAATTCATCTCATACTTTGATGGAACCTTATCAAACTTGCAGATCTCCGCCTATGGAGCTTAGCTGTTCTGACATTCCATAGGTTGATCTAACCTCATAAAGACCCTGTAGACTTCAGACCTGCAGCATACAGTACATGGCCAGTCGTATCCAAAGGGATCATGTCCGATAGGCATAGAGTTGCAAATCATACATGCCCCAAAAGTTGTGATTTTTTCAGTCAGCTCCTAGATATGAAAAAGCTTGAGAAGCTAGACCAACATTCTGTAGACCAGGGGTGCCCAAAAGGTAGATTGTGATCTACCAGTAGGTCACACAGACCATGCAGGTAGATCACGACAGTCCTCATAGATCCGTAACTCTCAAGAGTCCACACAATTAGAAAATGGAGAATAATTGTTATTTTGACAATGTTTTGCCAGTTCTCTTTCCCAGTTGTGGACAAAAGCGGAAAGTTCATAGTTTGGGGTGCAATTGACTAAACTCAACATCACAAACTGTCAACTCAAGCCCAAATTCTGTTTTCAAACGTTAGTAGTAGCATATAAAATAAAATCTTCCAATTCTCTCCCTCCATTTTTCATTGTAAGCACATTATTCTTAAACATACATGCACAAGCATACATTACAGTAATTAACACCACTATTTCTAAGCTCAAACTTTCTAGGGTGCCTTGAAATGGATTTTCGGTAATGGAATAATCACATTTTTGATGTGTAGATCTTGTTCAGACGGTCATTTTGAAAGTAGCTCCCAAGTCAATGCCCAAGTCAAAGAAGTGTGGGCACCGCTGCAGTAGAAAGACAGAGGATTGTGTGAAAGACTGAGGCCTCTGTCGGCCCAAGGTGGTGTTAAAGCGTCGATCCCTGCAGGCTGAGACCCTTTTTAAAGCTCCCACACCGCTCCCCTGCGGCTCCTCCTGCTGAGCCCAGACACAAGGTCAATGCAGAGCGCTGGTGATTTCCCTTCAGGGCCGAGGACGACGCGTCCTCCTTTTTACTTTTAATTGAGACCCGGGGACACAGGGCCACTGCCATTCATTACTGGAGGAGAGAAAACAAGTGGCATCGGAGCATGTCTTCGTCCATGTGGGACCCAATGTTTACGCTCCTTGTTTCTAGTTGGCTTTGTTTACTATGGATCTCCGTTAGTTCTTCTCACCATGGTGGAAGTGAGGTTAGTGTATAAACCGATGCTCTGGTCCCTGTTTACTTACACCGTCTGTATGAAGTCTATGTGTTTGTAACGACACATTTTAAAGGGGCATTCCACCTCGTTAGGGTTCACGGTTCACTAGTGGGAGGAATCCTACAGGATTTTTTGACTGGGTTAATTCCAGAAAAAAAATATTCCAACGAACAAGGCAGTTAAAAGGTAGGGGAAGTGATTTCACTTTTGTCAGATATCACCCCAAAAAAATCTGTTAAAATGCTCCATTATAAGGTGTGCAGACCATATACGGAGTTTCCCCCTCCCCCACATTAGCAGAGGAGTTAATAAAAGTTCCCCAGGTGGAGGGTGAATTCTCCTCCAATCAGATCGAGCAGCAGGTTCACATAGTGTAGCTACTCTTGGGCGCCCCTAGTGCACCAGGCTGGTACTACACCATGAATTTCAAATCACTTACCCTACCTGTAAGTGTGCAAAGTTCACACAATTTCATCTTTTAAACCTTTAGTTTCTATTTATAGTGGCTCATAGGAATAGACTATGTGACAACCGGGAATAGTCTGGTGACCACCGGAGAGACGGGTGACAGCCGGAATGTAGACGGCACCCGGTGAGCAGTATGGGTTAGCGCCCCAGCTGTGTCCTCCGTGAGGAGGAAGCCCAAAAACCTTGGTGAGGCCGTTAGGAGGGCCATTATGATTCACTGCTCCTGATGAAATGCCGGTGCTGGAGTCTGGTGCAACGCACAGGTCCTGTGCCAACCTGGTGAGAGCAGGAGCAGACCTGGTGAGACGTAGGAGGGGTCTGGACAGGAGTCAACCCACAGAGCCTAGTCCCTCCATGTGCCAGAGTATAGTGCCTCTCAGTACTGGCAGAATAGTTCTGGAGCAGTGGATTATGTGGCCTTGGGTCTTTCCCTAGTGGACTGACCGAGAGTAGCTACTGGGACGTAAGTCGGGACTTGATCAACCCCGGCTGGGTCGCCTGAGTGAGGGGTATGATGTTGCGAGACCCGAAACCCCGATGACCTTGGGATACATCACTGAGGATACGTCCCAGTTGCATCCATGCGATGTATCTTTAAACCAAAAAACCAACTGCTTTGCGAGCACAAAGGGAGAAATAAAATGTTTCCGCGGGGTATTCATTTGCGGAAGCACGCCGCCATTATTGGCTAAAAAATTACAACATCCGGCGGAAGTTAACTAACCGGAAGTCCCGTCAGACGTTTTGGATCGCGGATGGAAGCCTGGAGATCGAGGCTAGTGAAGAAGTAGATGTGTCATTTCGCCATCCCAGGGCTTGACACTAACACTTGCCCGCTTGCCCGGGGCAAGTAAAAAAAACTGGTGGGGCAAGTGAAGACTGCTACCTGGTTGCCCGATTGGGCAAGTGTGCAACTTAGTGCACTATAACACAACACAAGATAAAGCAGTCATTGCACTCTACCTCTGTGTCTTTCCCTGCTTTCTAGCTATCCACAATTCCAGGCTGGATTTGGGAAACAAAACAGGCAAATTAACATACACATCAAAATGACCTAATCTTCTACATTCTCTAGTTGTGTAGACCTGGGCTAATTAAGGTGATGATTTTTAACTCTTGAGAGTGTGAAAATGAAACCAAATGGACCCGCAAGGGTCCATTTGGTTTCATTTTCACACTCTCAAGAGTTACATCTGCAAAATTTACAATATATTTTTGGGGGGCAAGTGATCATGACCTGAGGGCAAGTAGAACCTGACTTGCACTTGCCCGATGGGCAAGTGCCTCCGAGACCTTAGTGTCAACCCCTGCATCCCCAGCGCCAGATTGAGGAATACCATAATTTGAGCACAGTATAGTGCCTGAGGAGCATGGCGCTCATTTACATATCAAAGGCATGATTGGTTGAGTAAACATCAAAGACGCAGGTGGATCTAATTAGTCGGAGAGGCATGGATCGAAACAAATAATCATAGCTTGAAAAATATAATTACTAATGGGGGCAATAATAGTAATAATAATAATAATTCATAAATGGCACAGCTTCGATAGCAAAAAAGCACATGAATGAAAAAGTAAAATGACTAATCAATTGCCAAGGTTAGCTCATCATTTAAAAGTTTCAATCTAATATGCATGTTTATCTTGCCACTATAATAGAAGCAGCACAGGCCTTTGTTCCACTTCTCCTAACAAACCACAGCATATTATTTGCATGCCTCTCACCATGCACATCACGTCCACCACCCATGCCCACACAGCATACTGTAGGTGACACCGTCATATTTACTGTACACTGTCCACTGTATATCCTACTGTAGTGGGATTGCAAAACAAGGTGCAAGATCAGGGCCGGATCTAGGCACGGGCATCTGGGAGAAATGCCCCCCTAAATGCCCAATCTGCCCCACCAAACACGATGGCATGCAAATCAACGCAAGATATTTCAAATTAAAGTGCTTATATTTAAAATGATTTGAAACACTACTACTGCTACTGACTAACTACAGCTGTGTCACCACTAAACCAACAGCATTTCATCATTGAAAACAGAAAACTCTCTGAGTCAGACCTTTAGCTTTATGCATGCTGCGTGTCTGTTGCAACTTCAACAACAACTGATGTTATTATTGACGCTTAATTGCCTAATAAAGGTCCCTGTAATGGAAAATGGTATGGATGCGGCTTCATCGCCCGTGGCGTGAAACGATAAAGCCGCCCCCATACCATTTTCATCTGCCCCTCCCCATTTTCATCTGCCCCTCCCCAATGGGAAATGTTACATCCGTCCCTGTGCAAGACAAAATATATATATATATATATATATATATATATATATATATATATATATATATATATAATATATATAATATATATATATATATATATATATATATATATATATGCTGTATAATTGCAAAAGGTCGTGGAATCGACCTGAATGTGGTACGTTTCAGCTTAAACGATCAAAAGTGAGACTGAGAGTGCAGATGAAAAGAGGGCAATATTTCCAAACAATGAAACTTTTCAAAGGGCTGAATAGAAGCCCCCGGTCTCCAAAGAAGGTTTTACAGTTTAAATGAAGTTTCTATAGTGGAGAAGCTATAATGGTCTCAAGTTTTGATCAGAAGTACTGTATATTCCAAATACATATGAAAAAATGATAGATTCCTGTGTGTATGTGGTTGTGTGTGTGTGGGGGGGGTATGTCTGCAGTAATTATGTTTGTGCCGATCATATGACAGACTCATGTCTCAGTTCGCCAGAGTGCAAGCTATGGGCACAATTGCAGGCATGAACAGAAAGAAAAAAAAGTTCATGCTCTGTGTCACCTAACATTTTTTTCACTGGGGTCAGTGGGACGTGAAGCACGGCTCAGCTTGAATTTTCGGCGATGGCGAGATTTTCTGGGAAGCTGGCCATCGCGGCACTCATAGTATTGAGTGGTGCTTTATTCCCCTCCACGACCAGCAAAAAATGATACTACTACTACTGGAGCTTTAGGGAATATATAAACAAGCCTATATGTCCCCTATATTCCCTCCAGTGTGGTTCTCTGTATCATACCAGAATAGGTCAGAATCTTTAGATATCGGTGGATGGATAATGAACAGTGTTGGGGAAGTTACTTATTAAAAGATATAAGGGAGTGGTTCTACAAACAATGCAATTCCAAGGACTCTGAAAATGAATAATACGCTCACAGGTCTATGAAGCTCATATACATCATGCAGTGTCTCCCTCTCTCTCTCTTTCTCCCTCTCCACCACCCAAAAACAAACAAGACCCTCGCCCCTACCCCCCTGGGAAACTGGTGCGCTTTTGAGACTGAGAATGTTGCGGAAGAGACTGTATTTACAGTCCCCAGAGAAACAACCCTGTTCAGTCCTCACTAGCGACTTGACTTGTTCACTCTTATTCTCAGTAAAAATGATTCCAACGAACAAAGCAGTTGTATACAGTAAGTGTGCCAAGTGCACACGATTTCATCTTTTAAACATTTACAACAGCTTTGCGAGCACAAAGGGAGAAATAAAATGTTTCCGTGGGGTATTCATTTTTGGGAGCTCCGCATCATGACTAATGGTAACTTAGTTAACTAACTGGAAGTCCCGACTTCTGTCAATCGTTTTGGGGCACCGTGATTGAGTGATTGAGTCACCGTTATGGACGTAGCCTCGATCTCCAGGCTCTCATCCGCGCTGCAAGATGAGAGCCTGGAGATCGAGGCTAAATCCATCCATACAGACTCAATTCACAACAACTCCGCTCGGTCGTAACGTAACTATGAGCCCCTGCCGAACCGACCCCCCCCCCCCCCCCCCCCCCCCCCCACCCACACACACACACACACACACCCATCACTATAACACTGATGCTACGTGACTAACGTGAGCTACATGAAACCAGGCTTGTTTCCATTCCTGCAAGGTAATAAAATCAACAATGGTGGGCATTGTAAACAAGGTGGAAATGCAAATTTGGAACTGAAGAAGGGGATGAATTATACAAAGTAGAGTGCAAAATATCAGACGAGCTGTTCCTGAGCGCAATTTCCATTAAAGCGCCTATCAGGGGTTTTCAACAGGTGGACGACCTGCTGGAATCCTCTCAGGGACCACTGGTGGTCCCCAGTGAAATGGAAAGTTGGTTAACCAGATGTAACTCTTTGAAAGTGTAAACATGAAACCAAATGGACCCTTGCGGGTCCATTTGGTTTCATGTTTACACTCTCAAGAGTTAAAATATGCATCATCTGAAGTAGCTCAATTCTACACAACTAGAGAATGTAGAAGATTATTATTATTTTTTTAATCTATATTAGACTGTTTTGTTTCCGAAATCCAGCCTGGAATTGTGGACAAAAGTAAAATATTTGTTTTTAGTTTTGGGTACGGGGGGTAAAATGTCCTCAAATGGTGGTCTGTGGCTCAAATGCTGAATAAGGTAAGTAGTGATGTCCAGATACCGAAACAAAAGTATCGGATCAGCTCTTTTTGTCCCTTTTTTGTCATATCGGTATCGGCACATATCGGAAAAGTATCAGTATTGGCCCTTATTTGTCATTATTGGGTCACATATTGCCAAATATTCTTAACCAGTGATCAGACACAGGGGTAAGGGGTTGACACCATGGCAGTTAAGTAAAATGTTGGGTCATGTGGAGTTTGCTTTGGAGTTTCCCAAGTGCACATTTGAGAGAGGAGTATGTTATTCCCAGTTGGTGGCTTCATATAAAGGTATTTTTTCTCTTGTTATTATATATATTCTTTTCTGGTATCAGTATTTGGTATCGGTATTGGCTAACATAAAAATTGTACTATTGGGATCGGATTGGAAATGAAAAAGTGGCATCGGGCCATCCCTACTGGTAAGAAAAAGGTTGAAAACCACTGGCCTATATGGTATGAGAGTGAATAAATGTTCAAACTTGGTTATTTAAAGGTGTATACAGGCTGTTGGAACAGAGAAATCCCATAGCCCCGAGGATTCGAATCCTATCCTAATCGGGGGGTTTGAATCCACCGCGGACGGTGCACTGCGGCTTTGTCGAGTATCTGCACCACAAACACAATACAGAGGAGGGAGGGTGATATTTGTAACTGCACATATAACAATGTCTTAAAGAAGTGCCAAGTCCTGAAAAGTTTTAAATTGCCTGCATGGCAGTCGTATAACCTGAGACAATGGTGCACTGGCCGGGGCCAATGGGAGCAGGGAAGTCAAACATAGAACATGATGCTGTTCTCTCTACCCTCTCTAATGACACATTCTGTAGAACTAAATGAAGAACTTGCACCATGATGATGAAACTGGCAGAAAAGCCAGCGGGCATTTTGACAGTCCTTGACAAATTTAGCACATCCCCTGGCCTAATACGGCTCCACCAATTGAACAGCTATATCTAGGACAGTGCAAACGGTTAACAAATTAAGATGATGCTTTTTTTATGAAGCCGCAGCAGAAAGAAAAACTTTCTTCCGTGGAACGTCGGTCAAATAAAAAGTTGGATAAGTTTAATACAAGCCGCTGATGAATACATAAATAATCACTTAATTGGTGAATGTTATTTGTGTTTGTTTTGCATACTCATAATCGTCAATATTGTTTTGAATATGTTCATGTACCGGAACATACTGTGCAAGTTTATCTCACTTAGTGAGTCATTTAGTTGTATGTTTGTATTTGTATGTCATTTTGTCAATCTGTACCTTTTTGCTTACGAAGCTTAATGGACCACTTCACCCCTTTTCAACGTATGTCTTCACTAATCTACATGATACAATACCACTATTTTTCTTCTCTTCAGTCTGTTTCTCACAGGAGGGCTGTGGGCAGTTCAGAAACCCCTCTTTCATGTGCGTCATCGATGCCGAATCCACGCTAATATAGAAACTACAGGCTTTCTATTCCTGAAAAGTTGCAGTTTGAAAATGGAAGTCATCAAAAATAGTGGCATTTTATCATGTTAGGACCAATAATATGAAGATATGTTGAAAAGTGGTGAAGTGGTCCTTTAAAACAACATCAGTCGGGGACCCTTGGCCATGGCTACTGCATGCCATCGGATAATGTTAGTTTCATTTGCCGATGCCGATACTGACTAGCAAATTCATCGGCCGACCCGTGTGTGTGTGTGTCTGATGCATCGTTGCATCCCTAGTATAGACAGCCCTCCATACAACCAATGCGTATGCTGAGGCATCAGAGACTAGAGAGGGAACCGGGGCATGCTTAACATGCAGACGGCGTAGCGCGGCTGCACTCCACTCCGCAGCTAAATTGATTCCGTGGCGCCGGCGCAGCGTGGGCCAGGGACCCCCGTTTTCAATTTATTGCCAGAATTACCCAAACGTCTGGAAACGTCAGACTGTCTTAATCAATCAGCATTAGATAAAACAGCTGCCGGAGAAAATGTTTATTCATGGCACGGTATTAATTGCAGCAAAGTGGAGGAGAGGCTTCATCTAGAATCAGTTCCGTGTGCTCAGCGCTCTGCAATGCTCTTATAGATTATGTTTCCTATATGGCAGTGGTTGATGAAGTTGTCCATGTTAAAGGGAGGAATCACATGAAATTCAACTTTTGTGTGTCTGTGTGTTTTTGGTGCTCCCATGTGTGTTTTCATTTTCAATTCATTTTTTGTCCCTTCTTTTTTGGATAATACTCCCTACCAGTGTTGGTCAATATTACTTAGGAAAGTAAGGGGTAACTCGTTACCCCTTAGACAAAGTAATATCATTACTTTACTTATTACTGGAATCGAAGAATATTACATATTACGTTATTACTTTCCCAATTTCTGAATCCCACTTTTGAAAAAATAGAGATGTACAACATAATCTGTTTAGTGAGCTCTTTTTAGAACTGAATCCAATTTATTGGACTAATAATAGTAGTAAAGCAGTAAGCGATTTGTAGTGTACATAACTGTGCGCAGGATGATCTACAATCTAGTGCATATCTCTGTTGTTACAGTACCTGTCGATAGCTTGTAAATCTGTTCTATTTTTGCATGCCACCCTGGCCGGCTTGGTTCCATGTTTATGCTCTCAAGAGTTAAAATATTCACCATCTGAATTATCCCCAAGTCTACACAACTAGAAGATCTAGAAGATTAAGATTATTTGACTGTTTTGTTTCCGAAATCAAGCCTTTGTGGACGACAAAAGCAAAATAAATCTTTAGTTTTGGGGTCTGCGTGGGGGCTAACATGTCGTCAAATGGTGGTCCTCCGTGGCTCAAATACTGAATAAACAGTGGGCCCTGGTATCAAAAAAGGTTGCAACACAATGCTGGTATACTCTGTGCTTGACGTTACAGCAGATCAGGGTGTAAATAATGAATGCAGTGACAGTGGTCCAGACCTCAAACAAACCTTTGTTAACAACGTAGCTGTCATGCTGTCAGGGACACAAGCTGTTCTTTGTTTAAATACATCTCTGATCTCCTTCCTGTATGTATAAAATTCCCCCACCGCGGACACACAGCGCTAAATTAAATTAATCTCATTTTGTTTTTTGTTTTTTTAAGCAGGCCATCTGTGAGTTTATGGACAGGCCCAGGTTACAATAGCTTGTTAAAGGTTGTCATCCCCATAACAACGGCATGGTGACTTCTCTAGCTGTATAAATGTATAATGCATTTAAAATGTCAGAATTACAGTACACCAGGAGTTTGAATTTAATTATTGCATAAAGTAATATTAGGCGATTGTCCTTCTGCAGTAACTTCAGTAGCCAACTATAACTTATACTTATAGTATATATTATAGGCTAACTATAGCTCATTCTGAGGAAGCAATTTGATAAGGCTGTGTTAAAGGGACATACAGGGATATACAGTATAGTTCACTTATTTTAGTTTTAGTTGTATTAAAGGTAGGGGAAGTGATTTCACTTTTGTCAGATATCACCCAATTTTTTTTTTTTTTTTTTTCTGTTAAAATGCTCTATTATAAGGTGTGGAAACCATATATGGAGTTTCCCCCTCCCCCACGTTAGCAGAGGAGCTAATAAAAGTTCCCCAGGTCACCACAATTCTCCTCCAATCAGGAGAGAGCAGCAGGTTCACATAGTGTAGCTACTTTTGGGGGCCCCTAGTGCACCAGGCTGGTACTACACCATGAATTTCAAATCACTTCCCCTACCTTTAAGTACTTGCCATTATTATAGTGTATTAATTGTTTGTCACCGGAAACAATGTTTCTTGTGTGCATATCACTACACCCCAAAAAATAGTTCCATGTGAGCTATACTCTACTGGCCACTGTAGTTAGTTTAAGTGTTCCCGGAAGTGTCCCCGGGATTTTCAGGATTACAGACGGCATGCCAGCCAGTGTCCGAAACCATTGAGGACAGTCTTACTAAAATGCGTTTCAAAAAGAAAGTAAAGACAGTGGTTGCACCACTTTAAAATGTGAACTATCCCTTTAAGGTGTGCTGTCCCTGCAGCAATGCAATTAGCCCCTCAAAACCCCACCCTTTGGGGCGTGGTTTAGATACTGTCCAACGTCAATCCACCTAGTTTAGCAACTGTTGCTATCCAGGTCAAGCTTTCCTCTACT
>CM076979.1:3816539-3874039 GCA_039105355.1 Benthosema pterotum
CATTCACATAGAACTAGAATATGGTAGAACTAGAATATAGTAGAACTAGAATAGAGTAGAACTCACCACAGTGTGTTCATTCACATAGAACTAGAATAGAGTAGAACTCACCACAGTGTGTTCATTCACATAGAACTAGAATAGAGTAGAACTCACCACAGTGTGTCCATTCACATAGAACTAGAATATGGTAGAACTAGAATATAGTAGAACTAGAATAGAGTAGAACTCACCACAGTGTGTTCATTCACATAGAACTAGAATAGAGTAGAACTAACCAGAGTGTGTTCATTCACATAGAACTAGAATATAGTAGAACTAGAATAGAGTAGAACTAGAATAGAGTAGAACTCACCACAGTGTGTTCATTCACATAGAACTAGAATATAGTAGAACTAGAATAGAGTAGAACTAGAATAGAGTAGAACTCACTACAGTGTGTTCATTCACATAGAACTAGAATAGAGTAGAACTACATAGAGTAGAACTAGAATAGAGTAGAACTAGAATATAGTAGAACTCACCACAGTGTGTTCATTCACATAGAACTAGAATAGAGTAGAACTCACCACAGTGTGTTCATTCACATAGAACTAGAATAGAGTAGAACTAGAATATAGTAGAACTAGAATAGAGTAGAACTCACTACAGTGTGTTCATTCACATAGAACTAGAATAGAGTAGAACTAGAATAAGTAGAACTCACCACAGTGTGTTCATTCACATAGAACTAGAATAGAGTAGAACTAGAATAAAGTAGAACTCACTACAGTGTGTTCATTCACATAGAACTAGAATAGAGTAGAACTCACTACAGTGTGTTCATTCACATAGAACTAGAATAGAGTAGAACTAGAATAAAGTAGAACTCACCACAGTGTGTTCATTCACATAGAACTAGAATAGAGTAGAACTCACTACAGTGTGTTCATTCACATAGAACTAGAATATGGTAGAACTAGAATATAGTAGAACTATAATAGAGTAGAACTCACCACAGTGTGTTCATTCACATAGAACTAGAATAGAGTAGAACTCACCACAGTGTGTTCATTCACATAGAACTAGAATATAGTAGAACTAGAATAGAGTAGAACTCACCACAGTGTGTTCATTCACATAGAACTAGAATAGAGTAGAACTAGAATATAGTAGAACTAGAATAGAGTAAAACTCAGCACAGTGTGTTCATTCACATAGAACTAGAATAGAGTAGAACTCACCACAGTGTGTTCATTCACATAGAACTAGAATATGGTAGAACTAGAATATAGTAGAACTAGAATAGAGTAGAACTCACCACAGTGTGTTCATTCACATAGAACTAGAATATAGTAGAACTAGAATATAGTAGAACTCACCACAGTGTGTTCATTCACATAGAACTAGAATAGAGTAGAAGTAGAATAGAGTAGAACTCACCACAGTGTGTTCATTCACATAGAACTAGAATAGAGTAGAACTAAAACAGAGTAGAACTAGAATAGAGTAGAACTCACCACAGTTTGTTCATTCACATAGAACTAGAATAAAGTAGAACTCACCACAGTGTGTTCATTCACATAGAACTAGAAGAGAGTAGAACTCAGCAGAGTGTGTTCATTCACATAGAACTAGAATATAGTAGAACTAGAATAGAGTAGAACTCAACACATTGTGTTCATTCACATAGAACTAGAATAGAGTAGAACTCACCACAGTGTGTTCATTCACATAGAACTAGAATAAAGTAGAACTCATCACAGTGTGTTCATTCACATAGAACTAGAATAGAGTAGAACTAGAATATAGTAGAACTAGAATAGAGTAGAACTCACCACAGTTTGTTCGTTCACATAGAACTAGAATAAAGTAGAACTCATCACAGTGTGTTCATTCACATAGAACTAGAATAGAGTAGAACTAGAATAGAGTAGAACTCATCACAGTGTGTTCATTCACATAGAACTAGAATAGAGTAGAACTAGAATAGAGTAGAACTCACTACAGTGTGTTCATTCACATAGAACTAGAATAGAGTAGAACTCACCACAGTGTTTTTATCCACATAGAACTAGAATATAGTAGAACTAGAATAGAGTAGAACTAGAATAGAGTAGAACTCACCACAGTGTGTTCATTCACATAGAACTAGAATAGAGTAGAACAACAATAGAGTAGAACTCACTACAGTGTGTTCATTCACATAGAACTAGAATAGAGTAGAACTCACTACAGTGTGTTCATTCACATAGAACTAGAATAGAGTAGAACTCACCACAGTGTGTTCATTCACATAGAACTAGAATAGAGTAGAACTCACCACAGTGTGTTCATTCACATAGAACTAGAATAGAGTAGAACTAGAATAGAGTAGAACTAGAATAGAGTAGAACTCACCACAGTGTGTTCATTCACATAGAACTAGAAATAGAGTAGAACAACAATAGAGTAGAACTCACTACAGTGTTTCATTCACATAGAACTAGAATAGAGTAGAACTAGAATAGAGTAGAACTCACCACAGTGTGTTCATTCACATAGAACTAGAATAGAGTAGAACTAGAATAGAGTAGAACTCACCACAGTGTGTTCATTCACATAGAACTAGAATAGAGTAGAACTCACTGCAGTGTGTTCATTCACATAGAACTAGAAAAGAGTAGAACTCACCAGAGTGTGTTCATTCACATAGAACTAGAATAGAGTAGAACTAGAATAGAGTAGAACTAGAATAGAGTAGAACTCACCACAGTGTGTTCATTCACATAGAACTAGAATAAAGTAGAACTCACCACAGTGTGTTCATTCACATAGAACTAGAATAGAGTAGAACTAGAATATAGTAGAACTAGAATAGAGTAGAACTAGAATAGAGTAGAACTAGAATAGAGTAGAACTCACCGCAGTGTGTTCATTCACATAGAACTAGAATAGAGTAGAACTCACTACAGTGTGTTCATTCACATAGAACTAGAATAGAGTAGAACTCACCACAGTGTTTTATTCACATAGAACTAGAATATAGTAGAACTAGAATAGAGTAGAACTAGAATAGAGTAGAACTCACCACAGTGTGTTCATTCACATAGAACTAGAATAGAGTAGAACAACAATAGAGTAGAACTCACTACAGTGTGTTCATTCACATAGAACTAGAATAGAGTAGAACTCACTACAGTGTGTTCATTCACATAGAACTAGAATAGAGTAGAACTCACCACAGTGTGTTCATTCACATAGAACTAGAATAGAGTAGAACTCACCACAGTGTGTTCATTCACATAGAACTAGAATAGAGTAGAACTAGAATAGAGTAGAACTAGAATATAGTAGAACTCACCACAGTGTGTTCATTCACATAGAACTAGAATAGAGTAGAACAACAATAGAGTAGAACTCACTACAGTGTGTTCATTCACATAGAACTAGAATAGAGTAGAACTAGAATAGAGTAGAACTCACCACAGTGTGTTCATTCACATAGAACTAGAATAGAGTAGAACTAGAATATAGTAGAACTCACCACAGTGTGTTCATTCACATAGAACTAGAATAGAGTAGAACTCACTGCAGTGTGTTCATTCACATAGAACTAGAATAGAGTAGAACTCACCACAGTGTGTTCATTCACATAGAACTAGAATAGAGTAGAACTAAAATATAGTAGAACTAGAATAGAGTAGAACTCACCACAGTGTGTTCATTCACATAGAACTAGAATAAAGTAGAACTCATCACAGTGTGTTCATTCACATAGAACTAGAATAGAGTAGAACTAGAATATAGTAGAACTAGAATATGGTAGAACTAGAATAAAGTAGAACTAGAATAGAGTAGAACTCACCGCAGTGTGTTCATTCACATAGAACTAGAATAGAGTAGAACTCACTACAGTGTGTTCATTCACATAGAACTAGAATAGAGTAGAACTCACCACAGTGTTTTATCCACATAGAACTAGAATATAGTAGAACTAGAATAGAGTAGAACTCACCACAGTGTTCATTCACATAGAACTAGAACAGAGTAGAACTAGAATAGAGTAGAACTCACTACAGTGTGTTCATTCACATAGAACTAGAATATGTAGAACTAGAATAGAGTAGAACTCACCACAGTGTGTTCATTCACATAGAACTAGAATAGAGTAGAACTAGAATAGAGTAGAACTAGAATAGAGTAGAACTCACCACAGTGTGTTCATTCACATAGAACTAGAATATAGTAGAACTAGAATAGAGTAGAACTAGAATATAGTAGAACTCACTACAGTGTGTTCATTCACATAGAACTAGAATAGATTAGAACTAGAATAGAGTAGAACTAGAATATAGTAGAACTCACTACAGTGTGTTCATTCACATAGAACTAGAATATAGTAGAACTAGAATAGAGTAGAACTCACCACAGTGTGTTCATTCACATAGAACTAGAATAGTGTAGAACTAGAATATAGTAGAACTAGAATAGAGTAGAACTCACTACAGTGTGTTCATTCACATAGAACTAGAATAGAGTAGAACTAAGATAGAGTAGAACTAGAATATAGTAGAACTCACTACAGTGTGTTCATTCACATAGAACTAGAATAGAGTAGAACTCACCACAGTGTGTTCATTCACATAGAACTAGAATAGAGTAGAACTAGAATATAGTAGAACTAGAATAGAGTAGAACTCACCACAGTGTGTTCATTCACATAGAACTAGAATAGAGTAGAACTAGAATAGCGTAGAACTCACTACAGTGTGTTCATTCACATAGAACTAGAATAGAGTAGAACTAAATAGAGTAGAACTAGAATAGAGTAGAACTCACTACAGTGTGTTCATTCACATAGAACTAGAATAGAGTAGAACTAACCACAGTGTGTTCATTCACATAGAACTAGAATAGAGTAGAACTCACCACAGTGTGTTCATTCACATAGACCTAGAATAGAGTAGAACTAGAATAGAGTAGAACTCACCACAGTGTGTTCATTCACATAGAACTAGAATATAGTAGAACTAAAATATAGTAGAACTAGAATAGAGTAGAACTCACCACAGTGTGTTCATTCACATAGAACTAGAATAGAGTAGAACTCACCACAGTGTGTTCATTCACATAGAACTAGAATATAGTAGAACTAAAATAGAGTAGAACTAGAATATAGTAGAACTCACCACATTGTGTTCATTCACATAGAACTAGAATAGAGTAGAACTCACCACAGTGTGTTCATTCACATAGAACTAGAATATAGTAGAACTCACCACATTGTGTTCATTCACATAGAACTAGAATATAGTAGAACTCACTACAGTGTGTTCATTCACATAGAACTAGAATAGAGTAGAACTAACCACAGTGTGTCCATTCACGTAGAGCTAGAATATAGTAGAACTAAAATAGAGTAGAACTAGAATATAGTAGAACTAGAATAGAGTAGAACTCAACACCGTGTGTTCATTCACATAGAACTAGAATAGAGTAGAACTAGAATGGAGTAGAACTAAAATAGAGTAGAACTAGAATAGAGTAGAACTCAACACCGTGTGTTTATTCACATAGAACTAGAATAAAGTAGAACTCACCACAGTGTGTTCATTCACATAGAACTAGAATAGAGTAGAAGTAAGAATAGAGTAGAACTAGAATAGAGTAGAACTCACCACAGTGTGTTCATTCACATAGAACTAGAATAGAGTAGAACTCACTACAGTGTGTTCATTCACATAGACCTAGAATAGAGTAGAACTAAAATAGAGTAGAACTAGAATAGAGTAGAACTCACCACAGTGTGTTAATTCACATAGAACTAGAATAGAGTAGAACTAGAATAGAGTAGAACTAGAATAGAGTAGAACTCACCACAGTGTGTTCATTCACATAGAACTAGAATAGAGTAGAACTAGAATAGAGTAGAACTCACCACAGTGTGTTCATTCACATAGAACTAGAATAGAGTAGAACTAGAATAGAGTAGAACTCACTACAGTGTGTTCATTCACATAGAACTAGAATAGAGTAGAACTCACTACAGTGTGTTCATTCACATAGAACTAGAATAGAGTAGAACTCACTACAGTGTGTTCATTCACATAGAACTAGAATAGAGTAGAACTCACCACAGTGTGTTCATTCACATAGAACTAGAATATGGTAGAACTAGAATATAGTAGAACCAGAATAGAGTAGAACTCACCACAGTGTGTTCATTCACATAGAACTAGAATATAGTAGAACTAGAATAGAGTAGAACTCACACATTGTGTTCATTCACATAGAACTAGAATAGAGTAGAACTCACCACAGTGTGTTCATTCACATAGAACTAGAATAAAGTAGAACTCATCACAGTGTGTTCATTCACATAGAACTAGAATAGAGTAGAACTAGAATATAGTAGAACTAGAATAGAGTAGAACTCACCACAGTGTGTTCATTCACATAGAACTAGAATAAAGTAGAACTCATCACAGTGTGTTCATTCACATAGAACTAGAATAGAGTAGAACTAGAATATAGTAGAACTAGAATAGAGTAGAACTCACCACAGTGTGTTCGTTCACATAGAACTAGAATAAAGTAGAACTCACCACAGTGGTTCATTCACATAGAACTAGAATAGAGTAGAACTAGAATAGAGTAGAACTAGAATAGAGTAGAACTCACCACAGTGTGTTCATTCACATAGAACTAGAATAGAGTAGAACTCACTACAGTGTGTTCATTCACATAGAACTAGAATAGAGTAGAACTCACCACAGTGTTTTATCCACATAGAACTAGAATATAGTAGAACTAGAATAGAGTAGAACTAGAATAGAGTAGAACTCACCACAGTGTGTTCATTCACATAGAACTAGAATAGAGTAGAACTAGAATAGAGTAGAACTAGAATAGAGTAGAACTCACCACAGTGTGTTCATTCACATAGAACAACAATAAAGAGTAGAACTCACTACAGTGTGTTCATTCACATAGAACTAGAATAGAATAGAACTCACTACAGTGTGTTCATTCACATAGAACTAGAATAGAGTAGAACTCACCACAGTGTGTACATTCACGTAGAACTAGAATAGAGTAGAGCTAGAATATAGTAGAACTAGAATAGAGTAGAACTCACCACAGCGTGTTCATTCACATAGAACTAGAATAGAGTAGAACAACAATAGAAGTAAGCTCACTACACCAGTGTGTTCATTCACATAGAACTAGAATAGAGTAGAACTAGAATATAGTAGAACTCACCACAGTGTGTTCATTCACATAGAACTAGAATAGAGTAGAACTAGAATAGAGTAGAACTAGAATAAGTAGAACTCACCACAGTGTGTTCATTCACATAGAACTAGAATAGAGTAGAACAACAATAGAGTAGAACTCACTACAGTGTGTTCATTCACATAGAACTAGAATAGAGTAGAACTAGAATATAGTAGAACTCACCACAGTGTGTTCATTCACATAGAACTAGAATAGAGTAGAACTAGAATAGAGTAGAACTAGACTGCAGTGTGTTCATTCACATAGAACTAGAATAGAGTAGAACTAGAATATAGTAGAACTCACCACAGTGTGTTCATTCACATAGAACTAGAATAGAGTAGAACTAGAATAGAGTAGAACTCACTGCAGTGTGTTCATTCACATAGAACTAGAATATAGTAGAACTAGAATATAGTAGAACTCACCACAGTGTGTTCATTCACATAGAACTAGAATAGAGTAGAACTCACTACAGTTTGTTCATTCACATAGAACTAGAATAGAGTAGAACTCACCACAGTGTGTTCATTCACATAGAACTAGAATAGAGTAGAACTCACCACAGTGTGTTCATTCACATAGAACTAGAATATAGTAGAACTAGAATAGAGTAGAACTCACTGCAGTGTGTTCATTCACATAGAACTAGAATAGAGTAGAACTCACTACAGTGTGTTCATTCACATAGAACTAGAATATAGTAGAACTAGAATAGAGTAGAACTCACTGCAGTGTGTTCATTCACATAGAACTAGAATAGAGTAGAACTCACTGCAGTGTGTTCATTCACATAGAACTAGAATATAGTAGAACTAGAATAGAGTAGAACTCACCGCAGTGTGTTCATTCACATAGAACTAGAATAGAGTAGAACTCACTACAGTGTGTTCATTCACATAGAACTAGAATAGAGTAGAACTCATCACAGTGTGTTCATTCACATAGAACTAGAATAAAGTAGAACTCATCACAGTGTGTTCATTCACATAGAACTAGAATAGAGTAGAACTAGAATATAGTAGAACTAGAATAGAGTAGAACTCAGCACAGTGTTCGTTCACATAGAACTAGAATAAAGTAGAACTAGAATAGAGTAGAACTCACCGCAGTGTGTTCATTCACATAGAACTAGAATAGAGTAGAACTCACAACAGTGTGTTCATTCACATAGAACTAGAATAGAGTAGAACTCACCACAGTGTGTTCATTCACATAGAACTAGAATAGAGTAGAACAACAATAGAGTAGAACTCACTACAGTGTGTTCATTCACATAGAACTAGAATAGAGTAGAACTAGAATATAGTAGAACTCACCACAGTGTGTTCATTCACATAGAACTAGAATAGAGTAGAACTAGAATATAGTAGAACTAGAATATAGTAGAACTCTCCACAGTGTGTTCATTCACATAGAACTAGAATAGAGTAGAACTCTCCACAGTGTGTTCATTCACATAGAACTAGAAGAGAGTAGAACTCACTACAGTGTGTTCATTCACATAGAACTAGAATAGAGTAGAACTAGAATAGAGTAGAACTCACTGCAGTGTGTTCATTCACATAGAACTAGAAGAGAGTAGAACTAGAATAGAGTAGAACTCACTACAGTGTGTTCATTCACATAGAACTAGAATAGAGTACAACTAAAATAGAGTAGAACTAGAATAGAGTAGAACTCACCACAGTGTGTTCATTCACATAGAACTAGAATAAAGTAGAACTCATCACAGTCTGTTCATTCACATAGAACTAGAATAGAGTAGAACTAGAATATAGTAGAACTAGAATAGAGTAGAACTAAGCACAGTGTTCGTTCACATAGAACTAGAATAAAGTAGAACTAGAATAGAGTAGAACTCACCACAGTGTGTTCATTCACATAGAACTAGAATAAAGTAGAACTCATCACAGTCTGTTCATTCACATAGAACTAGAATAGAGTAGAACTAGAATATAGTAGAACTAGAATAGAGTAGAACTCACCACAGTGTGTTCATTCACATAGAACTAGAATAAAGTAGAACTCATCACAGTGTGTTCATTCACATAGAACTAGAATAGAGTAGAACTAGAATATAGTAGAACTAGAATATAGTAGAACTAGAATAGAGTAGAACTCAGCACAGTGTTCGTTCACATAGAACTAGAATAAAGTAGAACTAGAATAGAGTAGAACTCACCGCAGTGTGTTCATTCACATAGAACTAGAATAGAGTAGAACTCACCCAGTGTGTTCATTCACATAGAACTAGAATAGAGTAGAACTAGAATAGAGTAGAGCTAGAATATAGTAGAACTCACCACAGTGTGTTCATTCACATAGAACTAGAATAGAGTAGAACTAGAATAGAGTAGAGCTAGAATATAGTAGAACTCACCACAGTGTGTTCATTCACATAGAACTAGAATAGAGTAGAACTAGAATAGAGTAGAACTCACTGCAGTGTGTTCATTCACATAGAACTAGAATATGGTAGAACTAGAATATAGTAGAACTAGAATATAGTAGAACTCTCCACAGTGTGTTCATTCACATAGAACTAGAATAGAGTAGAACTCACTACAGTTTGTTCATTCACATAGAACTAGAATAGAGTAGAACTAGAATATAGTAGAACTAGAATAGAGTAGAACTCACCACAGTGTGTTCATTCACATAGAACTAGAATAGAGTAGAACTAGAATAGAGTAGAACTCACTGCAGTGTGTTCATTCACATAGAACTAGAAGAGAGTAGAACTCACTACAGTGTGTTCATTCACATAGAACTAGAATATAGTAGAACTCACCACAGTGTGTTCATTCACATAGAACTAGAATAGAGTACAACTAAAATAGAGTAGAACTAGAATAGAGTAGAACTCACCACAGTGTGTTCATTCACATAGAACTAGAATAAAGTAGAACTCATCACAGTGTGTTCATTCACATAGAACTAGAATAGAGTAGAACTAGAATATAGTAGAACTAGAATATAGTAGAACTAGAATAGAGTAGAACTCAGCACAGTGTTCGTTCACATAGAACTAGAATAAAGTAGAACTAGAATAGAGTAGAACTCACCGCAGTGTGTTCATTCACATAGAACTAGAATAGAGTAGAACTCACAACAGTGTGTTCATTCACATAGAACTAGAATAGAGTAGAACTCACCACAGTGTTTTATCCACATAGAACTAGAATATAGTAGAACTAGAATAGAGTAGAACTAGAATAGAGTAGAACTCACCACAGTGTTCATTCACATAGAACTAGAACAGAGTAGAACTAGAATAGAGTAGAACTCACTACAGTGTGTTCATTCACATAGAACTAGAATAGAGTAGAACTCACCACAGTGTGTTCATTCACATAGAACTAGAATAGAGTAGAACTCACCACAGTGTTTTATCCACATAGAACTAGAATATAGTAGAACTAGAATAGAGTAGAACTAGAATAGAGTAGAACTCACCACAGTGTGTTCATTCACATAGAACTAGAATATAGTAGAACTAGAATAGAGTAGAACTCACCACAGTGTGTTCATTCACATAGAAGTAGAATATAGTAGAACTAGAATAGAGTAGAACTAGAATACAGTAGAACTAGAATAGAGTAGAACTCACCACAGTGTGTTCATTCACATAGAACTAGAATAGATTAGAACTAGAATAGAGTAGAACTAGAATATAGTAGAACTCACCACAGTGTGTTCATTCACATAGAACTAGAATAGACTAGAAGTAGAATAGAGTAGAACTAGAATAGAGTAGAACTCACCACAGTGTGTTCATTCACATAGAACTAGAATATGGTAGAACTAGAATATAGTAGAACTAGAATAGAGTAGAACTCACCACAGTGTGTTCATTCACATAGAACTAGAATAGAGTAGAACTAGAATATAGTAGAACTAGAATAGAGTAGAACTCACCACAGTGTGTTCATTCACATAGAACTAGAATAGAGTAGAACTCACCACAGTGTGTTCATTCACATAGAACTAGAATATGGTAGAACTAGAATATAGTAGAACTAGAATAGAGTAGAACTCACCACAGTGTGTTCATTCACATAGAACTAGAATAGAGTAGAACTCACTACAGTGTGTTCATTCACATAGAACTAGAATAGAGTAGAACTCACCACAGTGTGTTCATTCACATAGAACTAGAATATGGTAGAACTAGAATATAGTAGAACTCACCACAGTGTGTTCATTCACATAGAACTAGAATAGAGTAGAACTCGCTACAGTGTGTTCATTCACATAGATCTAGAATAGAGTAGAACTAAAATATAGTAGAACTAGAATAGAGTAGAACTCACCACAGTGTGTTCATTCACATAGAACTAGAATATAGTAGAACTAGAATAGAGTAGAACTCACTACAGTGTGTTCATTCACATAGAACTAGAATAAAGTAGAAATCACCACAGTGTGTTCATTCACATAGAACTAGAATATAGTAGAACTAAAATAGAGTAGAACTAGAATAGAGTAGAACTCACCACAGTGTGTTCATTCACATAGAACTAGAATATAGTAGAACTAGAATAGAATAGAACTAGAATAGAGTAGAACTCACCACAGTGTGTTCATTCACATAGAACTAGAATATAGTAGAACTAGAATAGAGTAGAACTCACTACAGTGTGTTCATTCACATAGACCTAGAATAGAGTAGAACTAAAATAGAGTAGAACTAGAATAGAGTAGAACTCACCAGTGTGTTAATTCACATAGAACTAGAATAGAGTAGAACTAGAATAGAGTAGAACTCACTACAGTGTGTTCATTCACATAGAACTAGAATAGAGTAGAACTCACTACAGTGTGTTCATTCACATAGAACTAGAATAGAGTAGAACTCACCACAGTGTGTTCATTCACATAGAACTAGAATATGGTAGAACTAGAATAGAGTAGAACTAGAATAGAGTAGAACTCAACACAGTGTGTTCATTCACATAGAACTAGAATAGAGTAGAACTCAGCACAGTGTGTTCATTCACATAGAACTAGAACAGAGTAGAACTAGAATAGAGTAGAGCTAGAATATAGTAGAACTCACCACAGTGTGTTCATTCACATAGAACTAGAATAGAGTAGAACTCACCACAGTGTGTTCATTCACATAGAACTAGAATATGGTAGAACTAGAATATAGTAGAACCAGAATAGAGTAGAACTCACCACAGTGTGTTCATTCACATAGAACTAGAATAGAGTAGAACTCACCACAGTGTGTCCATTCACATAGAACTAGAATATGGTAGAACTAGAATATAGTAGAACTAGAATAGAGTAGAACTAGAATAGAGTAGAACTCACCACAGTGTGTTCATTCACATAGAACTAGAAGAGAGTAGAACTCACCAGAGTGTGTTCATTCACATAGAACTAGAATATAGTAGAACTAGAATAGAGTAGAACTCAACACATTGTGTTCATTCACATAGAACTAGAATAGAGTAGAACTAGAATATAGTAGAACTAGAATAGAGTAGAACTCACTACAGTGTGTTCATTCACATAGAACTAGAATAGAGTAGAACTCACTACAGTGTGTTCATTCACATAGAACTAGAATAGAGTAGAACTAGAATATAGTAGAACTAGAATAGAGTAGAACTCACCACAGTGTGTTCATTCACATAGAACTAGAATAGAGTAGAACTAGAATAGAGTAGAGCTAGAATATAGTAGAACTCACCACAGTGTGTTCATTCACATAGAACTAGAATAGAGTAGAACTAACATAGAGTAGAACTCACTACAGTGTGTTCATTCACATAGAACTAGAATAGAGTAGAACTCACCACAGTGTGTTCATTCACATAGAACTAGAATAGAGTAGAACTAGAATAGAGTAGAACTCACTGCAGTGTGTTCATTCACATAGAACTAGAATATGGTAGAACTAGAATATAGTAGAACTAGAATATAGTAGAACTCACCACAGTGTGTTCATTCACATAGAACTAGAATAGAGTAGAACTCACCACAGTGTGTTCATTCATATAGAACTAGAATAGAGTAGAACTCACCACAGTGTGTTCATTCACATAGAACTAGAATAGAGTAGAACTCACTACAGTGTGTTCATTCACATAGAACTAGAATATAGTAGAACTAGAATAGAGTAGAACTAGAATAGAGTAGAACTCACCACAGTGTGTTCATTCACATAGAACTAGAATAGAGTAGAACTCACCACAGTGTGTTCATTCACATAGAACTAGAATATAGTAGAACTAGAATAGAGTAGAACTCACTGCAGTGTGTTCATTCACATAGAACTAGAATAGAGTAGAACTCACTACAGTGTGTTCATTCACATAGAACTAGAATATAGTAGAACTAGAATAGAGTAGAACTAGAATAGAGTAGAACTCACCACAGTGTGTTCATTTACATAGAACTAGAATAGAGTAGAACTAGAATAGAGTAGAACTCACCACAGTGTGTTCATTCACATAGAACTAGAATAGAGTAGAACTCACCACAGTGTGTTCATTCACATAGAACTAGAATATGGTAGAACTAGAATATAGTAGAACTAGAATAGAGTAGAACTCACCACAGTGTGTTCATTCACATAGAACTAGAATAGAGTAGAACTAGAATATAGTAGAACTCACCACAGTGTGTTCATTCACATAGAACTAGAATAGAGTAGAACTCACCACGGTGTGTTCATTCACATAGAACTAGAATAGAGTAGAACTCACTACAGTGTGTTCATTCACATAGAACTAGAATAGAGTAGAACTCACCACAGTGTGTTCATTCACATAGAACTAGAATAGAGTAGAACTAGAATATAGTAGAACTAGAATAGAGTAGAACTCACCACAGTGTGTTCATTCACATAGAACTAGAATATAGTAGAACTAGAATATAGTAGAACTAGAATAGAGTAGAACTCACCACAGTGTGTTCATTCACATAGAACTAGAATAGAGTAGAACTCGCTACAGTGTGTTCATTCACATAGAACTAGAATAGAGTAGAACTAAAATATAGTAGAACTAGAATAGAGTAGAACTCACCACAGTGTGTTCATTCACATAGAACTAGAATATAGTAGAACTAGAATAGAGTAGAACTCACTACAGTGTGTTCATTCACATAGAACTAGAATAAAGTAGAAATCACCACAGTGTGTTCATTCACATACAACTAGAATAGAGTAGAACTAGAATATAGTAGAACGAATAGAGTAGAACTCACTGCAGTGTGTTCATTCACATAGAACTAGAATAGAATAGAACTAGAATAGAGTAGAACTCACCACAGTGTGTTCATTCACATAGAACTAGAATAGAGTAGAACTAGAATATAGTAGAACTAGAATAGAGTAGAACTCACCACAGTGTGTTCATTCACATAGAACTAGAATATAGTAGAACTAGAATAGAGTAGAACTCACTACAGTGTGTTCATTCACATAGAACTAGAATAGAGTAGAACTAAAATAGAGTAGAACTAGAATAGAGTAGAACTCACCAGTGTGTTCATTCACATAGAACTAGAATAGAGTAGAACTAGAATAGAGTAGAACTCACTACAGTGTGTTCATTCACATAGAACTAGAATAGAGTAGAACTCACTACAGTGTGTTCATTCACATAGAACTAGAATAGAGTAGAACTCACTACAGTGTGTTCATTCACATAGAACAAGAATAGAGTAGAACTCACCACAGTGTGTTCATTCACATAGAACTAGAATAGAGTAGAACTCACCACAGTGTGTTCATTCACATAGAACTAGAATAGAGTAGAACTCACCACAGTGTGTTCATTCACATAGAACTAGAATAGAGTAGAACTAGAATAGAGTAGAACTCACTGCAGTGTGTTCATTCACATAGAACTAGAAGAGAGTAGAACTCACTACAGTGTGTTCATTCACATAGAACTAGAATAGAGTAGAACTCACCACAGTGTGTTCATTCACATAGAACTAGAATAGAGTAGAACTAAAATAGAGTAGAACTAGAATAGAGTAGAACTCACCACAGTGTGTTCATTCACATAGAACTAGAATAAAGTAGAACTCATCACAGTCTGTTCATTCACATAGAACTAGAATAGAGTAGAACTAGAATATAGTAGAACTAGAATAGAGTAGAACTCAGCACAGTGTTCGTTCACATAGAACTAGAATAAAGTAGAACTAGAATAGAGTAGAACTCACCGCAGTGTGTTCATTCACATAGAACTAGAATAGAGTAGAACTCACTACAGTGTGTTCATTCACATAGAACTAGAATAAAGTAGAACTCATCACAGTGTGTTCATTCACATAGAACTAGAATAGAGTAGAACTAGAATATAGTAGAACTAGAATAGAGTAGAACTCAGCACAGTGTTCGTTCACATAGAACTAGAATAAAGTAGAACTAGAATAGAGTAGAACTCACCGCAGTGTGTTCATTCACATAGAACTAGAATAGAGTAGAACTCACCACAGTGTGTTCATTCACATAGAACTAGAATAGAGTAGAACTAGAATAGAGTAGAACTAGAATAGAGTAGAACAACAATAGAGTAGAACTCACTACAGTGTGTTCATTCACATAGAACTAGAATAGAGTAGAACTAGAATATAGTAGAACTCACCACAGTGTGTTCATTCACATAGAACTAGAATAGAGTAGAACTAGAATAGAGTAGAACTCACTGCAGTGTGTCCATTCACATAGAACTAGAATATGGTAGAACTAGAATATAGTAGAACTAGAATATAGTAGAACTCTCCACAGTGTGTTCATTCACATAGAACTAGAATAGAGTAGAACTCACTACAGTTTGTTCATTCACATAGAACTAGAATAGAGTAGAACTCACCACAGTGTGTTCATTCACATAGAACTAGAATAGAGTAGAACTCACTGCAGTGTGTTCATTCACATAGAACTAGAAGAGAGTAGAACTCACCAGAGTGTGTTCATTCACATAGAACTAGAATATAGTAGAACTAGAATAGAGTAGAACTCACTGCAGTGTGTTCATTCACATAGAACTAGAAGAGAGTAGAACTCACTACAGTGTGTTCATTCACATAGAACTAGAATATAGTAGAACTCACCACAGTGTGTTAATTCACATAGAACTAGAATAGAGTAGAACTAAAATAGAGTAGAACTAGAATAGAGTAGAACTCACCACAGTGTGTTCATTCACATAGAACTAGAATAAAGTAGAACTCATCACAGTCTGTTCATTCACATAGAACTAGAATAGAGTAGAACTAGAATATAGTAGAACTAGAATAGAGTAGAACTAAGCACAGTGTTCGTTCACATAGAACTAGAATAAAGTAGAACTAGAATAGAGTAGAACTCACCACAGTGTGTTCATTCACATAGAACTAGAATAGAGTAGAACTCACTACAGTGTGTTCATTCACATAGAACTAGAATAAAGTAGAACTCATCACAGTGTGTTCATTCACATAGAACTAGAATAGAGTAGAACTAGAATATAGTAGAACTAGAATATAGTAGAACTAGAATAGAGTAGAACTCAGCACAGTGTTCGTTCACATAGAACTAGAATAAAGTAGAACTAGAATAGAGTAGAACTCACCGCAGTGTGTTCATTCACATAGAACTAGAATAGAGTAGAACTCACCACAGTGTGTTCATTCACATAGAACTAGAATAGAGTAGAACTCACCACAGTGTTTTATCCACATAGAACTAGAATATAGTAGAACTAGAATAGAGTAGAACTAGAATAGAGTAGAACTCACCACAGTGTTCATTCACATAGAACTAGAACAGAGTAGAACTAGAATAGAGTAGAACTAGAATAGAGTAGAACTCACCACAGTGTGTTCATTCACATAGAACTAGAATATGGTAGAACTAGAAGAGAGTAGAACTCACCACGGTGTGATCATTCACATAGAACTAGAATAGAGTAGAATTAGAATATAGTAGAACTAGAATAGAGTAGAACTCACCACAGTGTGTTCATTCACATAGAAGTAGAATATAGTAGAACTAGAATAGAGTAGAACTAGAATAGAGTAGAACTCACTACAGTGTGTTCATTCACATAGAACTAGAATAGATTAGAACTAGAATAGAGTAGAACTAGAATATAGTAGAACTCACCACAGTGTGTTCATTCACATAGAACTAGAATAGAGTAGAAGTAGAATAGAGTAGAACTAGAATAGAGTAGAACTCACCACAGTGTGTTCATTCACATAGAACTAGAATAAGAGTAGAACTAGAATATAGTAGAACTAGAATAGAGTAGAACTCACCACAGTGTGTTCATTCACATAGAACTAGAATAGAGTAGAACTCACCACAGTGTGTTCTTTCACATAGAACTAGAATATGGTAGAACTAGAATATAGTAGAACTAGAATAGAGTAGAACTCACCACAGTGTGTTCATTCACATAGAACTAGAATAGAGTAGAACTCACTACAGTGTGTTCATTCACATAGAACTAGAATAGAGTAGAACTCACCACAGTGTGTTCATTCACATAGAACTAGAATAGAATAGAACTAGAATATAGTAGAACTAGAATAGAGTAGAACTCACCACAGTGTGTTCATTCACATAGAACTAGAATATGGTAGAACTAGAATATAGTAGAACTAGAATAGAGTAGAACTCACCACAGTGTGTTCATTCACATAGAACTAGAATATAGTAGAACTAGAATATAGTAGAACTAGAATAGAGTAGAACTCACTACAGTGTGTTCATTCACATAGAACTAGAATAGAGTAGAACTAGAATAGAGTAGAACTCACTACAGTGTGTTCATTCACATAGAACTAGAATAGAGTAGAACTCACTACAGTGTGTTCATTCACATAGATCTAGAATAGAGTAGAACTAAAATATAGTAGAACTAGAATAGAGTAGAACTCACCACAGTGTGTTCATTTCATAGAACTAAATATATTAGAAACTAGAATAGAGTAGAACTCACTACAGTGTGTTCATTCACATAGACCTAGAATAGAGTAGAACTAAAATAGAGTAGAACTAGAATAGAGTAGAACTCACCATGTGTTAATTCACATAGAACTAGAATAGAGTAGAACTAGAATAGAGTAGAACTCACTACAGTGTGTTCATTCACATAGAACTAGAATAGAGTAGAACTCACTACAGTGTGTTCATTCACATAGAACTAGAATAGAGTAGAACTCACTACAGTGTGTTCATTCACATAGAACTAGAATAGAGTAGAACTCAACACAGTGTGTTCATTCACATAGAACTAGAATATAGTAGAACTCACCACAGTGTGTTCATTCACATAGAACTAGAATAGAGTAGAACTCACCACAGTGTGTTCATTCACATAGAACTAGAATATGGTAGAACTAGAATATAGTAGAACCAGAATAGAGTAGAACTCACCACAGTGTGTCCATTCACATAGAACTAGAATATGGTAGAACTAGAATATAGTAGAACTAGAATATAGTAGAACCAGAATAGAGTAGAACTCACCACAGTGTGTTCATTCACATAGAACTAGAATATGGTAGAACTAGAATATAGTAGAACTAGAATAGAGTAGAACTAGAATAGAGTAGAACTCACCACAGTGTGTTCATTCACATAGAACTAGAATATGGTAGAACTAGAATATAGTAGAACTAGAATAGAGTAGAACTAGAAGAGAGTAGAACTCACCACAGTGTGTTCATTCACATAGAACTAGAATATAGTAGAACTAGAATAGAGTAGAACTCAACACATTGTGTTCATTCACATAGAACTAGAATAGAGTAGAACTCACCACAGTGTGTTCATTCACATAGAACTAGAATAAAGTAGAACTCATCACAGTGTGTTCATTCACATAGAACTAGAATAGAGTAGAACTAGAATAGAGTAGAACTAGAATAGAGTAGAACTCACTACAGTGTGTTCATTCACATAGAACTAGAATAGGTAGAACTAGAATATAGTAGAACTAGAATAGAGTAGAACTAGAATATAGTAGAACTCACCACAGTGTGTTCATTCACATAGAACTAGAATAGAGTAGAACTACAATAGAGTAGAACTAGAATAGAGTAGAACTCACCACAGTGTGTTCATTCACATAGAACTAGAATAGAGTAGAACTAGAATAGAGTAGAACTCACTGCAGTGTGTTCATTCACATAGAACTAGAATATGGTAGAACTAGAATATAGTAGAACTAGAATATAGTAGAACTCACCACAGTGTGTTCATTCACATAGAACTAGAATAGAGTAGAACTCACTACAGTTTGTTCATTCACATAGAACTAGAATAGAGTAGAACTCACCACAGTGTGTTCATTCACATAGAACTAGAATAGAGTAGAACTCACTGCAGTGTGTTCATTCACATAGAACTAGAAGAGAGTAGAACTCACCAGAGTGTGTTCATTCACATAGAACTAGAATATAGTAGAACTAGAATAGAGTAGAACTCACTGCAGTGTGTTCATTCACATAGAACTAGAATAGAGTAGAACTCACTACAGTGTGTTCATTCACATAGAACTAGAATATAGTAGAACTCACCACAGTGTGTTCATTTACATAGAACTAGAATAGAGTAGAACTAGAATAGAGTAGAACTAGAATAGAGTAGAACTCACCACAGTGTGTTCATTCACATAGAACTAGAATAGAGTAGAACTCACCACAGTGTGTTCATTCACATAGAACTAGAATATAGTAGAACTAGAATATAGTAGAACTAGAATAGAGTAGAACTCACCACAGTGTGTTCATTCACATAGAACTAGAATAAAGTAGAACTCACCACAGTGTGTTCATTCACATAGAACTAGAATAGAGTAGAACTCACCACAGTGTGTTCATTCACATAGAACTAGAATAGAGTAGAACTAGAATATAGTAGAACTAGAATAGAGTAGAACTCACCACAGTGTGTTCATTCACATAGAACTAGAATATGGTAGAACTAGAATATAGTAGAACTAGAATAGAGTAGAACTCACCACAGTGTGTTCATTCACATAGAACTAGAATATGGTAGAACTAGAATATAGTAGAACTAGAATAGAGTAGAACTCACCACAGTGTGTTCATTCACATAGAACTAGAATAGAGTAGAACTAGAATATAGTAGAACTAGAATATAGTAGAACTAGAATAGAGTAGAACTCAGCACAGTGTGTTCATTTACATAGAACTAGAATAGAGTAGAACTAAAATATAGTAGAACTAGAATAGAGTAGAACTCACCACAGTGTGTTCATTCACATAGAACTAGAATAGAGTAGAACTAGAATAGAGTAGAACTCACCACAGTGTGTTCATTCACATAGAACTAGAATAAAGTAGAACTCACCACAGTGTGTTCATTCACATAGAACTAGAATAGAGTAGAACTAGAATATAGTAGAACTAGAATAGAGTAGAACTCACCACAGTGTGTTCATTCACATAGAACTAGAATATAGTAGAACTAAAATAGAGTAGAACTAGAATAGAGTAGAACTCACCACAGTGTGTTCATTCACATAGAACTAGAATATAGTAGAACTAGAATAGAATAGAACTAGAATAGAGTAGAACTCACCACAGTGTGTTCATTCACATAGAACTAGAATATAGTAGAACTAGAATAGAGTAGAACTCACTACAGTGTGTTCATTCACATAGACCTAGAATAGAGTAGAACTAAAATAGAGTAGAACTAGAATAGAGTAGAACTCACCACAGTGTGTTCATTCACATAGAACTAGAATAAGTAGAACTAGAATAGAGTAGAACTCACCACAGTGTGTTCATTCACATAGAACTAGAATAGAGTAGAACTCACTACTACAGTGTGTTCATTCACATAGAACTAGAATAGAGTAGAACTCACCACAGTGTGTTCATTCACATAGAACTAGAATAAAGTAGAACTCATCACAGTGTGTTCATTCACATAGAACTAGAATAGAGTAGAACTAGAATATAGTAGAACTAGAATAGAGTAGAACTCACTACAGTGTGTTCATTCACATAGAACTAGAATAGAGTAGAACTCACTACAGTGTGTTTCATTCACATAGAACTAGAATAGAGTAGAACTAGAATATAGTAGAACTAGAATAGAGTAGAACTCACCACAGTGTGTTCATTCACATAGAACTAGAATAGAGTAGAGCTAGAATATAGTAGAACTCACCACAGTGTGTTCATTCACATAGAACTAGAATAGAGTAGAACAACAATAGAGTAGAACTCACTACAGTGTGTTCATTCACATAGAACTAGAATAGAGTAGAACTCACCACAGTGTGTTCATTCACATAGAACTAGAATATAGGAACTAGAATAGTGTAGAACTAGAATATAGTAGAACTAGAATAGAGTAGAACTCACCACAGTGTGTTCATTCACATAGAACTAGAATAGAGTAGAACTCACTGCAGTGTGTTCATTCACATAGAACTAGAAGAGAGTAGAACTCACCAGAGTGTGTTCATTCACATAGAACTAGAATATAGTAGAACTAGAATAGAGTAGAACTCACTGCAGTGTGTTCATTCACATAGAACTAGAATAGAGTAGAACTCACTACAGTGTGTTCATTCACATAGAACTAGAATAGAGTAGAACTCACCACAGTGTGTTCATTCACATAGAACTAGAATAGAGTAGAACTAAAATAGAGTAGAACTAGAATAGAGTAGAACTCACCACAGTGTGTTCATTCACATAGAACTAGAATAGAGTAGAACTCATCACAGTGTGTTCATTCACATAGAACTAGAATAGAGTAGAACTAGATAGAGTAGAACTAGAATAGAGTAGAACTCGCTACAGTGTGTTCATTCACATAGAACTAGAATAGAGTAGAACTAAAATATAGTAGAACTAGAATAGAGTAGAACTCACCACAGTGTGTTCATTCACATAGAACTAGAATATAGTAGAACTAGAATAGAGTAGAACTCACTACAGTGTGTTCATTCACATAGAACTAGAATAAAGTAGAAATCACCACAGTGTGTTCATTCACATAGAACTAGAATATAGTAGAACTAGAATAGAGTAGAACTCACTGCAGTGTGTTCATTCACTTAGAACTAGAATAGAGTAGAACTAAAATAGAGTAGAACTAGAATAGAGTAGAACTCACCACAGTGTGTTCATTCACATAGAACTAGAATAGAGTAGAACTAGAATAGAGTAGAACTCACCACAGTGTGTTCATTCACATAGAACTAGAATAGAGTAGAACTCACTACAGTGTGTTCATTCACATAGAACTAGAATAGAGTAGAACTAGAATAGAGTAGAACTAGAATAGAGTAGAACTAGAATATAGTAGAACTCACTACAGTGTGTTCATTCACATAGAACTAGAATAGAGTAGAACTCACCACAGTGTGTTCATTCACATAGAACTAGAATAAAGTAGAACTCATCACAGTGTGTTCATTCACATAGAACTAGAATAGAGTAGAACTAGAATATAGTAGAACTAGAATAGAGTAGAACTCACTACAGTGTGTTCATTCACATAGAACTAGAATAGAGTAGAACTCACTACAGTGTGTTCATTCACATAGAACTAGAATAGAGTAGAACTAGAATAGAGTAGAGCTAGAATATAGTAGAACTCACCACAGTGTGTTCATTCACATAGAACTAGAATAGAGTAGAACAACAATAGAGTAGAACTCACTACAGTGTGTTCATTCACATAGAACTAGAATAGAGTAGAACTCACCACAGTGTGTTCATTCACATAGAACTAGAATAGAGTAGAACTAGAATAGAGTAGAACTCACTGCAGTGTGTTCATTCACATAGAACTAGAATATGGTAGAACTAGAATATAGTAGAACTAGAATATAGTAGAACTCACCACAGTGTGTTCATTCACATAGAACTAGAATAGAGTAGAACTCATTACAGTTTGTTCATTCATATAGAACTAGAATAGAGTAGAACTCACCACAGTGTGTTCATTCACTTAGAACTAGAATAGAGTAGAACTCACTGCAGTGTGTTCATTCACATAGAACTAGAAGAGAGTAGAATTCACCAGAGTGTGTTCGTTCACATAGAACTAGAATATAGTAGAACTAGAATAGAGTAGAACTCACTGCAGTGTGTTCATTCACATAGAACTAGAATAGAGTAGAACTCACTACAGTGTGTTCATTCACATAGAACTAGAATATAGTAGAACTCACCACAGTGTGTTCATTTACATAGAACTAGAATAGAGTAGAACTAGAATATAGTAGAACTAGAATAGAGTAGAACTCACCACAGTGTGTTCATTCACATAGAACTAGAATAGAGTAGAACTCACCACAGTGTGTTTATTCACATAGAACTAGAATATGGTAGAACTAGAATATAGTAGAACTAGAATAGAGTAGAACTCACCACAGTGTGTTCATTCACATAGAACTAGAATAGAGTAGAACTAGAATATAGTAGAACTAGAATAGAGTAGAACTCACCACAGTGTGTTCATTCACATAGAACTAGAATATGGTAGAACTAGAATATAGTAGAACTAGAATAGAGTAGAACTCACCACAGTGTGTTCATTCACATAGAACTAGAATATGGTAGAACTAGAATATAGTAGAACTAGAATAGAGTAGAACTCACCACAGTGTGTTCATTCACATAGAACTAGAATAGAGTAGAACTAGAATATAGTAGAACTAGAATATAGTAGAACTAGAATAGAGTAGAACTCGCTACAGTGTGTTCATTTACATAGAACTAGAATAGAGTAGAACTAAAATATAGTAGAACTAGAATAGAGTAGAACTCACCACAGTGTGTTCATTCACATAGAACTAGAATATAGTAGAACTAGAATAGAGTAGAACTCACTACAGTGTGTTCATTCACATAGAACTAGAATAAAGTAGAAATCACCACAGTGTGTTCATTCACATACAACTAGAATAGAGTAGAACTAGAATATAGTAGAACTAGAATAGAGTAGAACTCACCACAGTGTGTTCATTCACATAGAACTAGAATATAGTAGAACTAAAATAGAGTAGAACTAGAATAGAGTAGAACTCACCACAGTGTGTTCATTCACATAGAACTAGAATATAGTAGAACTAGAATAGAATAGAACTAGAATAGAGTAGAACTCACCACAGTGTGTTCATTCACATAGAACTAGAATATAGTAGAACTAGAATAGAGTAGAACTAGAATAGAGTAGAACTCACCACAGTGTGTTCATTCACATAGAACTAGAATATAGTAGAACTAGAATAGAGTAGAACTCACTACAGTGTGTTCATTCACATAGACCTAGAATAGAGTAGAACTAAAATAGAGTAGAACTAGAATAGAGTAGAACTCACCAGTGTGTTAATTCACATAGAACTAGAATAGAGTAGAACTAGAATAGAGTAGAACTCACTACAGTGTGTTCATTCACATAGAACTAGAATAGAGTAGAACTCACTACAGTGTGTTCATTCACATAGAACTAGAATAGAGTAGAACTCACCACAGTGTGTTCATTCACATAGAACTAGAATAAAGTAGAACTCATCACAGTGTGTTCATTCACATAGAACTAGAATAGAGTAGAACTAGAATATAGTAGAACTAGAATAGAGTAGAACTCACTACAGTGTGTTCATTCACATAGAACTAGAATAGAGTAGAACTCACTACAGTGTGTTCATTCACATAGAACTAGAATAGAGTAGAACTAGAATATAGTAGAACTAGAATAGAGTAGAACTCACCACAGTGTGTTCATTCACATAGAACTAGAATAGAGTAGAGCTAGAATATAGTAGAACTCACCACAGTGTGTTCATTCACATAGAACTAGAATAGAGTAGAACAACAATAGAGTAGAACTCACACAGTGTGTTCATTCACATAGAACTAGAATAGAGTAGAACTCACCACAGTGTGTTCATTCACATAGAACTAGAATAGAGTAGAACTAGAATATGGTAGAACTAGAATATAGTAGAACTAGAATATAGTAGAACTCACCACAGTGTGTTCATTCACATAGAACTAGAATAGAGTAGAACTCACTGCAGTGTGTTCATTCACATAGAACTAGAAGAGAGTAGAATTCACCAGAGTGTGTTCGTTCACATAGAACTAGAATATAGTAGAACTAGAATAGAGTAGAACTCACTGCAGTGTGTTCATTCACATAGAACTAGAATAGAGTAGAACTCACTACAGTGTGTTCATTCACATAGAACTAGAATATAGTAGAACTCACCACAGTGTGTTCATTCACATAGAACTAGAATAGAGTAGAACTAAAATAGAGTAGAACTAGAATAGAGTAGAACTCACCACAGTGTGTTCATTCACATAGAACTAGAATAAAGTAGAACTCATCACAGTGTGTTCATTCACATAGAACTAGAATAGAGTAGAACTAAAATAGAGTAGAACTAGAATAGAGTAGAACTCGCTACAGTGTGTTCATTCACATAGAACTAGAATAGAGTAGAACTAAAATATAGTAGAACTAGAATAGAGTAGAACTCACCACAGTGTGTTCATTCACATAGAACTAGAATATAGTAGAACTAGAATAGAGTAGAACTCACCACAGTGTGTTCATTCACATAGAACTAGAATAGAGTAGAACTCACCACAGTGTGTTCATTCACATAGAACTAGAATATAGTAGAACTAGAATAGAGTAGAACTCACCACAGTGTGTTCATTCACATAGAACTAGAATATAGTAGAACTAGAATAGAGTAGAACTCACTGCAGTGTGTTCATTCACATAGAACTAGAATAGAGTAGAACTAAAATAGAGTAGAACTAGAATAGAGTAGAACTCACCACAGTGTGTTCATTCACATAGAACTAGAATAGAGTAGAACTAGAATAGAGTAGAACTCACCACAGTGTGTTCATTCACATAGACCTAGAATAGAGTAGAACTCACTACAGTGTGTTCATTCACATAGAACAAGAATAGAGTAGAACTAGAATAGAGTAGAACTAGAATAGAGTAGAACTCACTACAGTGTGTTCATTCACATAGAACTAGAATAGAGTAGAACTCACCAAGTATAGTAGAACTAGAATAGAGTAGAACTCACTACAGTGTGTTCATTCACATAGAACTAGAATAGAGTAGAACTCACTACAGTGTGTTCATTCACATAGAACTAGAATAGAGTAGAACTAGAATAGAGTAGAGCTAGAATATAGTAGAACTCACCACAGTGTGTTCATTCACATAGAACTAGAATAGAGTAGAACAACAATAGAGTAGAACTCACTACAGTGTGTTCATTCACATAGAACTAGAATAGAGTAGAACTCACCACAGTGTGTTCATTCACATAGAACTAGAATAGAGTAGAACTAGAATAGAGTAGAACTCACTGCAGTGTGTTCATTCACATAGAACTAGAATATGGTAGAACTAGAATATAGTAGAACTAGAATAGAGTAGAACTCACCACAGTGTGTTCATTCACATAGAACTAGAATAGAGTAGAACTCACTACAGTGTGTTCATTCACATAGAACTAGAATAGAGTAGAACTCACCACAGTGTGTTCATTCACATAGAACTAGAATAGAGTAGAACTCACTGCAGTGTGTTCATTCACATAGAACTAGAATAGAGTAGAATTCACCACAGTGTGTTCATTCACATAGAACTAGAATATAGTAGAACTAGAATAGAGTAGAACTCACTGCAGTGTGTTCATTCACATAGAACTAGAATAGAGTAGAACTCACTACAGTGTGTTCATTCACATAGAACTAGAATATAGTAGAACTCACCACAGTGTGTTCATTTACATAGAACTAGAATAGAGTAGAACTAGAATATAGTAGAACTAGAATAGAGTAGAACTCACCACAGTGTGTTCATTCACATAGAACTAGAATAGAGTAGAACTCACCACAGTGTGTTTATTCACATAGAACTAGAATATGGTAGAACTAGAATATAGTAGAACTAGAATAGAGTAGAACTCACCACAGTGTGTTCATTCACATAGAACTAGAATAGAGTAGAACTCACTACAGTGTGTTCATTCACATAGAACTAGAATAGAGTAGAACTCACCACAGTGTGTTCATTCACATAGAACTAGAATAGAGTAGAACTAGAATATAGTAGAACTAGAATAGAGTAGAACTCACCACAGTGTGTTCATTCACATAGAACTAGAATATGGTAGAACTAGAATATAGTAGAACTAGAATAGAGTAGAACTCACCACAGTGTGTTCATTCACATAGAACTAGAATATGGTAGAACTAGAATATAGTAGAACTAGAATAGAGTAGAACTCACCACAGTGTGTTCATTCACATAGAACTAGAATAGAGTAGAACTAGAATATAGTAGAACTAGAATATAGTAGAACTAGAATAGAGTAGAACTCACCACAGTGTGTTCATTTACATAGAACTAGAATAGAGTAGAACTAAAATATAGTAGAACTAGAATAGAGTAGAACTCACCACAGTGTGTTCATTCACATAGAACTAGAATAGAGTAGAACTAGAATAGAGTAGAACTCACTACAGTGTGTTCATTCACATAGAACTAGAATAGAGTAGAACTCACCACAGTGTGTTCATTCACATAGAACTAGAATATAGTAGAACTAGAATATAGTAGAACTAGAATAGAGTAGAACTCACCACAGTGTGTTCATTCACATAGAACTAGAATAGAGTAGAACAACAATAGAGTAGAACTCACTACAGTGTGTTCATTCACATAGAACTAGAATAGAGTAGAACTCACCACAGTGTGTTCATTCACATAGAACTAGAATAGAGTAGAACTAGAATATGGTAGAACTAGAATATAGTAGAACTAGAATATAGTAGAACTCACCACAGTGTGTTCATTCACATAGAACTAGAATAGAGTAGAACTCACTGCAGTGTGTTCATTCACATAGAACTAGAAGAGAGTAGAACTCACCAGAGTGTGTTCATTCACATAGAACTAGAATATAGTAGAACTAGAATAGAGTAGAACTCACTGCAGTGTGTTCATTCACATAGAACTAGAATAGAGTAGAACTCACTACAGTGTGTTCATTCACATAGAACTAGAATATAGTAGAACTCACCACAGTGTGTTCATTCACATAGAACTAGAATAGAGTAGAACTAAAATAGAGTAGAACTAGAATAGAGTAGAACTCACCACAGTGTGTTCATTCACATAGAACTAGAATAAAGTAGAACTCATCACAGTGTGTTCATTCACATAGAACTAGAATAGAGTAGAACTAAATAGAGTAGAACTAGAATAGAGTAGAACTCACCACAGTGTGTTCATTCACATAGAACTAGAATATAGTAGAACTAGAATAGAGTAGAACTCACTACAGTGTGTTCATTCACATAGAACTAGAATAGAGTAGAACTCACCACAGTGTGTTCATTCACATAGAACTAGAATATAGTAGAACTAGAATAGAGTAGAACTCACCACAGTGTGTTCATTCACATAGAACTAGAATATAGTAGAACTAGAATAGAGTAGAACTCACTGCAGTGTGTTCATTCACATAGAACTAGAATAGAGTAGAACTAAAATAGAGTAGAACTAGAATAGAGTAGAACTCACCACAGTGTGTTCATTCACATAGAACTAGAATAGAGTAGAACTAGAATAGAGTAGAACTCACCACAGTGTGTTCATTCACATAGACCTAGAATAGAGTAGAACTCACTACAGTGTGTTCATTCACATAGAACAAGAATAGAGTAGAACTAGAATAGAGTAGAACTAGAATAGAGTAGAACTAGAATATAGTAGAACTCACTACAGTTTGTCCATTCACATAGAACTAGAATAGAGTAGAACTCACCACATTGTGTTCATTCACATAGAACTAGAATATAGTAGAACTCACCACAGTGTGTTCATTCACATAGAACTAGAATATAGTAAAACTAGAATATAGTAGAACTAGAATAGAGTAGAACTCACCACAGTGTGTTCATTCACATAGAACTAGAATATAGTAGAACTCACCACAGTGTGTTCATTCACATAGAACTAGAATAGAGTAGAACTCACCACAGTGTGTTCATTCACGTAGAGCTAGAATATAGTAGAACTAAAATAGAGTAGAACTAGAATATAGTAGAACTAGAATAGAGTAGAACTCAACACCGTGTGTTCATTCACATAGAACTAGAATAGAGTAGAAGTAGAATAGAGTAGAACTAGAATAGAGTAGAACTAAAATAGAGTAGAACTAGAATAGAGTAGAACTCACCACAGTGTGTTCATTCACATAGAACTAGAATAGAGTAGAACTCACCACAGTGTGTTCATTCACATAGAACTAGAATAGAGTAGAAGTAGAATAGAGTAGAACTAGAATAGAGTAGAACTCACCACAGTGTGTTCATTGACATAGAACTAGAATAGAGTAGAACTCACTACAGTGTGTTCATTCACATAGAACTAGAATAGAGTAGAACTAAAATAGAGTAGAACTAGAATAGAGTAGAACTCACCACAGTGTGTTAATTCACATAGAACTAGAATAAAGTAGAACTAGAATAGAGTAGAACTCACTACAGTGTGTTCATTCACATAGACTAGAATAGAGTAGAACTCACCACAGTGTGTTCATTCACATAGAACTAGAATATGGTAGAACTAGAATATAGTAGAACCAGAATAGAGTAGAACTCACCACAGTGTGTTCATTCACATAGAACTAGAATAGAGTAGAACTCACTACAGTTGTTCATTCACATAGAACTAGAATAGAGTAGAACTCACCACAGTGTGTCCATTCTAGGCTGTATACCGAAGCTCGGGATTCGAACCATTCGCTCGCTAAGGTCGCCACGCGAACGAATATTAAATGATCCGAACCATTCGCATTTATTTATTTATTTAACTTTTCCCCCCATCTAGTAGATGTGCGACATCGAGGGGTCAGAAACTCGCTGTGAAACGCGCTGTTACTGCAGTTGGAAATGCATTGTTTTCACTGAAGGTGTCCTCATTCTCAATATAAGTCTATGTAGGCGATCCGCCATTAGACTAGCTCTAGAAGTGAACGGAGTTTTCGCAACTCCGTCTGTACTCTATAGAGCTGCACGCTGACTTTGGGGTTGTGTTTTATGGTTATGGTATGGTATTTACCTAGCCAGCAGCAGGCTAGCCAGCAGGCAGTTTAGACTAGCTTACAATAGACACGTAGTCGTTCACAGCACAACAAATAATTAAACAACAAGCCTTTGGTTGGTTTTGGTTTTATGGTTAGCTGTCCAGCAGAAGCAGGCAGTTTAGACTATAGCCTACAATAGACACGTAGGCGTTCACAGGAAACAAATAATTAAACGAGCCGACGGACGGCATGTTTTGGCAATCAGAACGCGTGTTACCCTGGCTGTGTCGGATCAGTCTCATAGAAAGGAGAGAAAGGAGAGCGGTGTCCATGACTGGTGTATTCACTGATGTCAATCACATCTCAGGCAGTAGAAACTTATCTACCGATGGCAACATCCACGATTTTAAGAGTTAGTAGACGCGTGTCGCGGGGGGGGGGGGGGGGGGGGGGGGGGGGGGGGGGGGTTCGCAGCATATTGTTTTTTTATTTTTTTTTAGCGAAGGTTCGAAGCTCGGCCGAAATTGCTGTCCGAGGCTCGAATGAATTTCAGGCGACTATACAGCACTAGTCCATTCACATAGAACTAGAATATGGTAGAACTAGAATATAGTAGAACTAGAATAGAGTAGAACTCACCACAGTGTGTTCATTCACATAGAACTAGAATATGGTAGAACTAGAATATAGTAGAACTAGAATAGAGTAGAACTCACCACAGTGTGTTCATTCACATAGAACTAGAAGAGAGTAGAACTCACCAGAGTGTGTTCATTCACATAGAACTAGAATATAGTAGAACTAGAATAGAGTAGAACTCAACACATTGTGTTCATTCACATAGAACTAGAATAGAGTAGAACTCACCACAGTGTGTTCATTCACATAGAACTAGAATAAAGTAGAACTCATCACAGTGTGTTCATTCACATAGAACTAGAATAGAGTAGAACTAGAATATAGTAGAACTAGAATAGAGTAGAACTCACCACAGTTTGTTCGTTCACATAGAACTAGAATAAAGTAGAACTCATCACAGTGTGTTCGTTCACATAGAACTAGAATAGAGTAGAACTCACCACAGTGTTTTATCCACATAGAACTAGAATATAGTAGAACTAGAATAGAGTAGAACTAGAATAGAGTAGAACTCACCACAGTGTTCATTCACATAGAACTAGAACAGAGTAGAACTAGAATAGAGTAGAGCTAGAATATAGTAGAACTCACCACAGTGTGTTCATTCACATAGAACTAGAATAGAGTAGAACTCACTACAGTGTGTTCATTCACATAGAACTAGAATAGAGTAGAACTCACCACAGTGTGTTCATTCACATAGAACTAGAATAGAGTAGAACTAGAATAGAGTAGAGCTAGAATATAGTAGAACTCACCACAGTGTGTTCATTCACATAGAACTAGAATAGAGTAGAACTCACTACAGTGTGTTCATTCACATAGAACTAGAATAGAGTAGAACTAGAATATAGTAGAACTCACCACAGTGTGTTCATTCACATAGAACTAGAATAGAGTAGAACTAGAATAGAGTAGAACTCACTGCAGTGTGTTCATTCACATAGAACTAGAATATGGTAGAACTAGAATATAGTAGAACTAGAATATAGTAGAACTCCCACAGTGTGTTCATTCACATAGAACTAGAATAGAGTAGAACTCACTACAGTGTGTTCATTCACATAGAACTAGAATAGAGTAGAAGTAGAATAGAGTAGAACTAGAATAGAGTAGAACTCACTGCAGTGTGTTCATTCACATAGAACTAGAATAGGGTAGAACTAGAATATAGTAGAACTAGAATATAGTAGAACTCACCACAGTGTGTTCATTCACATAGAACTAGAATAGAGTAGAACTCACCACAGTGTGTTCATTCACATAGAACTAGAATAGAGTAGAACTCACTGCAGTGTGTTCATTCACATAGAACTAGAATAGAGTAGAACTCACCACAGTGTGTTCATTCACATAGAACTAGAATATAGTAGAACTAGAATAGAGTAGAACTCAGCACAGTGTTCGTTCACATAGAACTAGAATAAAGTAGAACTAGAATAGAGTAGAACTCACCGCAGTGTGTTCATTCACATAGAACTAGAATAGAGTAGAACTCACTACAGTGTTTTCATTCACATAGAACTAGAATAAAGTAGAACTCATCACAGTGTGTTCATTCACATAGAACTAGAATAGAGTAGAACTAGAATATAGTAGAACTAGAATATAGTAGAACTAGAATAGAGTAGAACTCACAGTGTGTTCATTCACATAGAACTAGAATAGAGTAGAACTCACCACAGTGTTTTATCCACATAGAACTAGAATATAGTAGAACTAGAATAGAGTAGAACTAGAATAGAGTAGAACTCACCACAGTGTTCATTCACATAGAACTAGAACAGAGTAGAACTAGAATAGAGTAGAACTCACTACAGTGTGTTCATTCACATAGAACTAGAATAGATTAGAACTAAAATAGAGTAGAACTAACCACAGTGTGTTCATTCACATAGAACTAGAATAGAGTAGAATTAGAATATAGTAGAACTAGAATAGAGTAGAACTCACCACAGTGTGTTCATTCACATAGAAGTAGAATATAGTAGAACTAGAATAGAGTAGAACTAGAATACAGTAGAACTCACTACAGTGTGTTCATTCACATAGAACTAGAATAGAGTAGAACTAGAATATAGTAGAACTAGAATATAGTAGAACTCACCACAGTGTGTTCATTCACATAGAACTAGAATAGAGTAGAACTCACCACAGTGTGTTCATTCACATAGAACTAGAATATGGTAGAACTAGAATATAGTAGAACTAGAATAGAGTAGAACTCACCACAGTGTGTTCATTCACATAGAACTAGAATAGAGTAGAACTCACTACAGTGTGTTCATTCACATAGAACTAGAATAGAGTAGAACTCACCACAGTGTGTTCATTCACATAGAACTAGAATAGAGTAGAACTAGAATATAGTAGAACTAGAATAGAGTAGAACTCACCACAGTGTGTTCATTCACATAGAACTAGAATATGGTAGAACTAGAATATAGTAGAACTAGAATAGAGTAGAACTCACCACAGTGTGTTCATTCACATAGAACTAGAATATGGTAGAACTAGAATATAGTAGAACTAGAATAGAGTAGAACTCACCACAGTGTGTTCATTCACATAGAACTAGAATAGAGTAGAACTCGCTACAGTGTGTTCATTCACATAGAACTAGAATAGAGTAGAACTAAAATATAGTAGAACTAGAATAGAGTAGAACTCACCACAGTGTGTTCATTCACATAGAACTAGAATATAGTAGAACTAGAATAGAGTAGAACTCACTACAGTGTGTTCATTCACATAGAACTAGAATAAAGTAGAAATCACCACAGTGTGTTCATTCACATAGAACTAGAATATAGTAGAACTAGAATAGAGTAGAACTAGAATAGAGTAGAACTCACCACAGTGTGTTCATTCACATAGAACTAGAATATAGTAGAACTAGAATAGAGTAGAACTCACCACAGTGTGTTAATTCACATAGAACTAGAATAGAGTAGAACTAGAATAGAGTAGAACTCACTACAGTGTGTTCATTCACATAGAACTAGAATAGAGTAGAACTAGAATAGAGTAGAGCTAGAATATAGTAGAACTCACCACAGTGTGTTCATTCACATAGAACTAGAATAGAGTAGAACTCACCACAGTGTGTTCATTCACATAGAACTAGAATATGGTAGAACTAGAATATAGTAGAACCAGAATAGAGTAGAACTCACCACAGTGTGTCCATTCACATAGAACTAGAATATGGTAGAACTAGAATATAGTAGAACTAGAATAGAGTAGAACTAGAATAGAGTAGAACTCACCACAGTGTGTTCATTCACATAGAACTAGAAGAGAGTAGAACTCACCAGAGTGTGTTCATTCACATAGAACTAGAATATAGTAGAACTAGAATAGAGTAGAACTCAACACATTGTGTTCATTCACATAGAACTAGAATAGAGTAGAACTAGAATATAGTAGAACTAGAATAGAGTAGAACTCACCACAGTGTGTTCATTCACATAGAACTAGAATAAAGTAGAACTCATCACAGTGTGTTCATTCACATAGAACTAGAATAGAGTAGAACTAGAATATAGTAGAACTAGAATAGAGTAGAACTCACTACAGTGTGTTCATTCACATAGAACTAGAATAGAGTAGAACTCACTACAGTGTGTTCATTCACATAGAACTAGAATAGAGTAGAACTAGAATATAGTAGAACTAGAATAGAGTAGAACTCACCACAGTGTGTTCATTCACATATAACTAGAATAGAGTAGAACTAGAATATAGTAGAACTAGAATATAGTAGAACTCACCACAGTGTGTTCATTCACATAGAACTAGAATAGAGTAGAACTCACCACAGTGTGTTCATTCACATAGAACTAGAATAGAGTAGAACTAGAATAGAGTAGAACTCACTGCAGTGTGTTCATTCACATAGAACTAGAATATGGTAGAACTAGAATATAGTAGAACTCACCACAGTGTGTTCATTCACATAGAACTAGAATAGAGTAGAACTCACTACAGTTTGTTCATTCACATAGAACTAGAATAGAGTAGAACTCACCACAGTGTGTTCATTCACATAGAACTAGAATAGAGTAGAACTCACTACAGTTTGTTCATTCACATAGAACTAGAAGAGAGTAGAATTCACCAGAGTGTGTTCGTTCACATAGAACTAGAATATAGTAGAACTAGAATAGAGTAGAACTCACTGCAGTGTGTTCATTCACATAGAACTAGAATAGAGTAGAACTCACCACAGTGTTTTATCCACATAGAACTAGAATATAGTAGAACTAGAATAGAGTAGAACTAGAATAGAGTAGAACTCGCTACAGTGTGTTCATTCACATAGAACTAGAATATAGTAGAACTAGAATAGAGTAGAACTCAGCACAGTGTTCGTTCACATAGAACTAGAATAAAGTAGAACTAGAATAGAGTAGAACTCACCGCAGTGTGTTCATTCACATAGAACTAGAATAGAGTAGAACTCACTACAGTGTGTTCATTCACATAGAACTAGAATAGAGTAGAACTCACCACAGTGTTTTATCCACATAGAACTAGAATATAGTAGAACTAGAATAGAGTAGAACTAGAATAGAGTAGAACTCACCACAGTGTTCATTCACATAGAACTAGAACAGAGTAGAACTAGAATAGAGTAGAACTCACTACAGTGTGTTCATTCACATAGAACTAGAATATGGTAGAACTAGAAGAGAGTAGAACTCATCACAGTGTGATCATTCACATAGAACTAGAATAGAGTAGAACTAAAATAGAGTAGAACTAACCACAGTGTGTTCATTCACATAGAACTAGAATAGAGTAGAATTAGAATATAGTAGAACTAGAATAGAGTAGAACTCACCACAGTGTGTTCATTCACATAGAAGTAGAATATAGTAGAACTAGAATAGAGTAGAACTAGAATACAGTAGAACTCACTACAGTGTGTTCATTCACATAGAACTAGAATAGATTAGAACTAGAATAGAGTAGAACTAGAATATAGTAGAACTCACCACAGTGTGTTCATTCACATAGAACTAGAATAGAGTAGAAGTAGAATAGAGTAGAACTAGAATAGAGTAGAACTCACCACAGTGTGTTCATTCACATAGAACTAGAATATAGTAGAACTAGAATAGAGTAGAACTCACCACAGTGTGTTCATTCACATAGAACTAGAATAGAGTAGAACTCACCACAGTGTGTTCATTCACATAGAACTAGAATATGGTAGAACTAGAATATAGTAGAACTAGAATAGAGTAGAACTCACCACAGTGTGTTCATTCACATAGAACTAGAATAGAGTAGAACTCGCTACAGTGTGTTCATTCACATAGAACTAGAATAAAGTAGAACTCACCACAGTGTGTTCATTCACATAGAACTAGAATAGAGTAGAACTAGAATATAGTAGAACTAGAATAGAGTAGAACTCAACACATTGTGTTCATTCACATAGAACTAGAATAAAGTAGAACTCATCACAGTGTGTTCATTCACATAGAACTAGAATAGAGTAGAACTCACCACAGTGTGTTCATTCACATAGAACTAGAATAAAGTAGAACTCATCACAGTGTGTTCATTCACATAGAACTAGAATAGAGTAGAACTAGAATATAGTAGAACTAGAATAGAGTAGAACTCACCACAGTGTGTTCATTCACATAGAACTAGAATAGAGTAGAACTAGAATAGAGTAGAGCTAGAATATAGTAGAACTCACCACAGTGTGTTCATTCACATAGAACTAGAATAGAGTAGAACTAGAATAGAGTAGAACTAGAATAGAGTAGAACTCACCACAGTTTGTTCGTTCACATAGAACTAGAATAAAGTAGAACTCATCACAGTGTGTTCATTCACATAGAACTAGAATAGAGTAGAACTAGAATAGAGTAGAACTCACCACAGTGTGTTCATTCACATAGAACTAGAATAGAGTAGAACTAGAATAGAGTAGAGCTAGAATATAGTAGAACTCACCACAGTGTGTTCATTCACATAGAACTAGAATAGAGTAGAACAACAATAGAGTAGAACTAGAATAGAGTAGAACTAGAATATAGTAGAACTAGAATATAGTAGAACTAGAATATAGTAGAACTCTCCACAGTGTGTTCATTCACATAGAACTAGAATAGAGTAGAACTAGAATAGAGTAGAACTCACTGCAGTTTGTTCATTCACATAGAACTAGAATAGAGTAGAACTCACCACAGTGTGTTCATTCACATAGAACTAGAATAGAGTAGAACTCACTACAGTTTGTTCATTCACATAGAACTAGAATAGAGTAGAACTAGAATAGAGTAGAACTAGAATAGAGTAGAACTAAGCACAGTGTTCGTTCACATAGAACTAGAATAAAGTAGAACTAGAATAGAGTAGAACTCACCGCAGTGTGTTCATTCACATAGAACTAGAATAGAGTAGAACTCACCACAGTGTGTTCATTCACATAGAACTAGAATAGAGTAGAACTCACTACAGTTTGTTCATTCACATAGAACTAGAATAGAGTAGAACTCACCACAGTGTGTTCATTCACATAGAACTAGAATAGAGTAGAACTCACCACAGTGTGTTCATTCACATAGAACTAGAATAGAGTAGAACTCACTGCAGTGTGTTCATTCACATAGAACTAGAAGAGAGTAGAACTCACCAGAGTGTGTTCATTCACATAGAACTAGAATATAGTAGAACTAGAATAGAGTAGAACTCACTGCAGTGTGTTCATTCACATAGAACTAGAAGAGAGTAGAACTCACTACAGTGTGTTCATTCACATAGAACTAGAATATAGTAGAACTAGAATAGAGTAGAACTAGAATAGAGTAGAACTCACCACAGTGTGTTCATTCACATAGAACTAGAATAGAGTAGAACTAAAATAGAGTAGAACTAGAATAGAGTAGAACTCACCACAGTGTGTTCATTCACATAGAACTAGAATAAAGTAGAACTCATCACAGTCTGTTCATTCACATAGAACTAGAATAGAGTAGAACTAGAATATAGTAGAACTAGAATAGAGTAGAACTAAGCACAGTGTTCGTTCACATAGAACTAGAATAAAGTAGAACTAGAATAGAGTAGAACTCACCGCAGTGTGTTCATTCACATAGAACTAGAATAGAGTAGAACTAGAATAGAGTAGAACTAGAATAGAGTAGAACTCACCACAGTGTTCATTCACATAGAACTAGAATAAAGTAGAACTAGAATAGAGTAGAACTCACAACAGTGTGTTCATTCACATAGAACTAGAATAGAGTAGAACTCACCACAGTGTTCATTCACATAGAACTAGAACAGAGTAGAACTAGAATAGAGTAGAACTCACTACAGTGTGTTCATTCACATAGAACTAGAATATGGTAGAACTAGAAGAGAGTAGAACTCACCACAGTGTGATCATTCACATAGAACTAGAATAGAGTAGAATTAGAATATAGTAGAACTAGAATAGAGTAGAACTCACCACAGTGTGTTCATTCACATAGAAGTAGAATATAGTAGAACTAGAATAGAGTAGAACTAGAATACAGTAGAACTCACTACAGTGTGTTCATTCACATAGAACTAGAATAGATTAGAACTAGAATAGAGTAGAACTAGAATATAGTAGAACTCACCACAGTGTGTTCATTCACATAGAACTAGAATAGAGTAGAAGTAGAATAGAGTAGAACTAGAATATAGTAGAACTCACCACAGTGTGTTCATTCACATAGAACTAGAATATGGTAGAACTAGAATATAGTAGAACTAGAATAGAGTAGAACTCACCACAGTGTGTTCATTCACATAGAACTAGAATAGAGTAGAACTAGAATATAGTAGAACTAGAATAGAGTAGAACTCACCACAGTGTGTTCATTCACATAGAACTAGAATAGAGTAGAACTCACCACAGTGTGTTCATTCACATAGAACTAGAATATGGTAGAACTAGAATATAGTAGAACTAGAATAGAGTAGAACTCACCACAGTGTGTTCATTCACATAGAACTAGAATAGAGTAGAACTCACTACAGTGTGTTCATTCACATAGAACTAGAATAGAGTAGAAGTAGAATAGAGTAGAACTAGAATATAGTAGAACTCACCACAGTGTGTTCATTCACATAGAACTAGAATAGAGTAGAACTAGAATATAGTAGAACTAGAATAGAGTAGAACTCACCACAGTGTGTTCATTCACATAGAACTAGAATATGGTAGAACTAGAATATAGTAGAACTAGAATAGAGTAGAACTCACCACAGTGTGTTCATTCACATAGAACTAGAATAGAGTAGAACTCGCTACAGTGTGTTCATTCACATAGATCTAGAATAGAGTAGAACTAAAATATAGTAGAACTAGAAGAGAGTAGAACTCACCACAGTGTGTTCATTCACATAGAACTAGAATATAGTAGAACTAGAATAGAGTAGAACTCACTACAGTGTGTTCATTCACATAGAACTAGAATAAAGTAGAAATCACCACAGTGTGTTCATTCACATACAACTAGAATAGAGTAGAACTAGAATATAGTAGAACTAGAATAGAGTAGAACTCACCACAGTGTGTTCATTCACATAGAACTAGAATATAGTAGAACTAGAATAGAATAGAACTAGAATAGAGTAGAACTCACCACAGTGTGTTCATTCACATAGAACTAGAATATAGTAGAACTAGAATAGAGTAGAACTCACCACAGTGTGTTCATTCACATAGAACTAGAATAGAGTAGAACTCACCACAGTGTGTTCATTCACATAGAACTAGAATAGAGTAGAACTAGAATATAGTAGAACTAGAATAGAGTAGAACTAGAATAGAGTAGAACTAGAATATAGTAGAACTAGAATAGAGTAGAACTCACCACAGTGTGTTCATTCACATAGCACTAGAATAGAGTAGAACTAGAATATAGTAGAACTAGAATAGAGTAGAACTAGAATAGAGTAGAACTAGAATATAGTAGAACTAGAATAGAGTAGAACTAGAATAGAGTAGAACTAGAATATAGTAGAACTAGAATATAGTAGAACTCACCACAGTGTGTTCATTCACATAGAACTAGAATATAGTAGAACTAGAATAGAGTAATAAGTAATAGAGAATATGTAAATAAAACCTCATTGCTAAATGTTTTGTGCTTACACAACTACTCCAGAATGTTGTTATTGTCATTTTCCTATATTTTCCAAGGATAGGAAAAATTGTAATTATACCTAAGATTTTCTAATTGCAAAAAGTACTGTACAATACAGTAAAAGTTGTTCAGATAATGTGTATGCCTTAATCATGGACGGCGCAAGGGGGGGGCTAGCAGGGGCTCTAGCCCCCCCTGCTGGAGGCTTAGCCCCCCCTAAGCCCCCCCTGGCCAAAAACATGACTGTGATGAAAAATATTCAGGGAATAAATAAAATATATGGAAGACCAAACTGACTGACTTTCATGTAAATCATTGCTATAAAATCATGATACTTGTTATTTTTGGAATGATGTATAATACTGAAATAATCCATTTCTCAGAATTCTCACCACCTGTCATTTTCGCCCGCACGGTCACGTACGCAATACGCATTGCAATCCTCCAATCAACAGAGCTTTGTCTCTGCTGAGTATAAACAGAGTTACGACAACTCCGTCCACTTCATGGGGCCAGTCCAGCGGCGGCAGTTTGCCCCTAATCGTGCTGCATTAACAGAGCTCGAGAACTCTGTTTCTGACCCCTTAATGTCGCAACTCTTCTACTAGATGGGCCCTTATAGAGTAATGATGGCTCTGACTTCCGCGATGAGCTACTGTGGTTAGTATTTTTCGTCCCATTCGCAACGAAATCTATGTAGAAGAGCCGCCATTGGACTGGCCCCATGAAGTGAAGGGAGTTAGGTAAGTCGGCCTACACATAGCCTCGATCCCCTGGCTCTCATCCACGCTGGTCTACACATCTAGTGGAAGAGGTGCGACATTGAGGTGTCCGAATTTGAATGGCCTCAATAGGGACAAACCGTAATAGTTCTATTGGCTGCAGCGACGTGTGTGTGTGTGTGTGTGTGTGTACTGCTCAAATGATCAACTAACGTGGGCTTTGGACGAAGAAATCCTGCGTGAACGTTTTGATCAGAATAGCCTAGTTTAGAGTAGTTCATTGTGTTTACCTGGCGCTAAAAGCATGCTAATAATGACTGCTAAATGTAAACAAATGTATGCTACAGAACAGGCTGATGGTCAGCCACCAGATATTCAAATGATAATCAGGTGGCTTTTGTTTAACTGCAAGCTATAGTGTCAATATGCATAGAGTACAGTTAGACCAATTGGAAAACAATTGGGGAAACAAGACGCTGAGAACAACAAATCATGACTTGTAAATCTTTTTTTATGCCAAACTGTAAATAAAAGTACCAAATGAAGAAGAATGTTTCTGTAAAACATGCTTACAGAAAGCACAATACAACAGGCGGTAGGATCATGCCCAAATCCCATTGAACCATTTTGTAAAAAAGAAAAGAAGAAAGATTTAGAATTGTGGGGGGTATCTTTTTGAATCGAGAATCAAAAAAATCGGAAAATCGTTTTTGAATCGAATCGTGGGACACCCAAAGATTCACAGGCCTAATATATATATATATATATATATATATATATATATATATATATATAATATATATATATATATATAATATATATATATATATATATATATATATATATATATATATTTCATTGTTTTGCCGAAATTCACTAGCCCCTGCTGAAAAAAACTCAGCCCCCCCATAGCCCCCCCATGCACAAATGTCTGGAGCCGTCCCTGGCCTTAATTTGTGTGCAAAACACCCCTTCATTATTCCTTTGTTTATTAAAAGCTGCCCAGCGTTTTTGTTATTTTTGGCCAAACTGTACTACTACTAAATATGAAAATTTGTGTGTCAAGTGTATGTGAATCTGAAATAGCTGCTAGTAGGAATCTTCCAATTTAGAGTAACAGAGTTCTGAATATGGAAAAAAGTGAAAAATTATGAAATTGTCCATGTAAAATATATATATATATATATATATATATATATATATTAAGGCCGGGACTTTAGCGCGTTAATTGAGACTAATTAATTACAGAAAATATAGCGCGTTATAAAAAATAACGCATTTATTCGCACCTTTTCTTTATCCACCATTGGAACGGAACGTTTGTCACTGATGGCCCATTCACACCATTGAAGTGGAACGTTTCTCTTTGTATCACCGTTTCACACCTACCCAATATGCTAACGCACACGGAAGCGGCAGTCCACCCGGAGTCACGACATTGAGGAGTCAGAAACTGAGCGCTTGAGCGCTGTTCAAATGGCCTGAATAGGGACAAACTGCAGTTGAAGTCAATGTAGAAGAATCGCCATTGGTCTACTAGCTCTATGGAGTAAACGTAACTCAGTCTATACTCTAAAGCTCCGTCTGCCTCGTCGTCCTCTTCCCCCGCAGCAAAAACAAAACAAAACAACTCGCAACATGAACAACAAACCAGATGAGCAAGCATTACTCGGCCCCGTCGATGGCAAATTTAGATTTAAGCAAAGAACGGATGGAAGCGTGGACAAAAAGGCAGTTTATGCAACAAAGAATTTGCATACCATCGCAGCAGTTCGAGCCTCAAATCACATCCAACATGTTGGAGCTAGTGTTACTGTCCCCGTTTCGTAGAAATCTATGTAGAAGAGCCGCCATTGGACTAACCCCGTGAAGAGAAGGGAGCTTGGGTAAGTCTTTCTGCATTCTGGCTAGTACCAGAGCGACGTTGAGGTGTCCGACATTCAATGGCTTGAATAGGGACAAACTGGAGTTGGCGACCGGCGCTCATCAGTGCAGCTGGAGTCGAGTTCACATTGGCTGTAGCCGTGTGTGTGTGTGTGTGTGTGTGTGTGTGTGTGTGTGTGTGTGTGTGTGTGTGTGTCAGAGTAGTTCACTTCACTGTGTTTATCTGACGCTAAATTGCATGATAATAATGACTGCTAAATGTACGCAAATGTATGCTCCAGAACAATCAGCGCTGTGTGTGTGGCACTGCCTTTCTTACCAGCTAGTCTTCCAAGTACCAGTATTTTATTTATTTTGCCCCAGAGTCAATTATTGTACTGGACTGACTGAGAAATGCTAACGTTTGTACTTGAATTTGGTAAATAAGAAGAAGAAAAAAAGAAAAGAGGAAAGCTTTGGAATTGGGGAATCTTTTTGAATCGAGAATTTAAAAAAAAATCTAGAAATCTATTTTTTGGATCGAATCGTGACCCAGAAAATTGATACTGAATTGTATCGTGGGACACCCACAGATTCACAGGCCTAGTATTCAGTTCATTGCTTCACTCATTCAGTTCATTGCTTCACTCATAATATAATAATAATAATAATAATAATAAATTCAGTTCAAAAATGTGCTTTCTCACTTTTCTCAGGTAAATAATAATATGCGATTAAAATGAGATTAATTGAGATTAATTAATTATTGAGCCTCTAATTAATTAGATCAAAATTTTTAATCGAGTCCCACCCCTAATATATATATATATATATATATATATATATATATATATATATATATATATATATATATATATATATATATATATATATATATATATATATATATATATATATGAAGCAAGGGGCGTTTGTTAAAAAAAGTCAGGGAGTAGTTACATCTTATATGAGAGCATCTTCACAAAAAATTAGAAGATCCTAAACCCCTAGCCACATGACCAAATAAGATGCCAAAAATGTCCTATTTTAGCCCCCTCGGACAGAACGTAAGATATTTAAAAAATTGTAAAAAATTCAGGAATATAATTTTTATCGCAAAATATGTTTCTGTGAACACATCGCAACCCTACAATTACTATGTAATGAGGACAGAAATCTAACTAGTTTCATATTTCTACTAGGCCCCTTAAAGTTTTAATGAATTTTAAGCGATTTTGGCCACAATGCCATTTTTGGCTTCCTATTATGCAAAAAGTGAAAGTCAACCCCGCCTTGGGTATGGGCACTGATGACGCGGAGGAGCAGACACGCCGCCAGCACCCACAGCAGCACCCCTAGCGGGAATCGAACCCAGGACCTTCTAGCTGTGAGGCGACAGCACTAACCACTGTGCCACCGTGCCCCATTTATAAGTCATTATTTTTGAGTGAAAGTTTGAATTTGAACAAACAAAATAAATAAAACTAACTGCAACAAAAGTAGAAACTAATATAATACAACAATACAACACCAGCAGCTAAGTTCAAGTAATGTCACTCTGTGTGTGTGTGTGTGTGTGTGTGTGTGTGTGTGTGTGTGTGTGTGTGTGTGTGTGTGTGTGTGTGTGTGTGTGTGTGTGTGTGTGTGTGTGTGTGTACGCGTGCGTGCGTGTAGAAGCACGGAATGGCGTGGGGTTCGGACGTTATACAGACTACAGAAAAGATTAACTCTTTGTTGTAAATTGACATATGGTTTGATAGATAAACATCTCTGCAAGCGACCTATTTCTGTGTTGGTGTCAATAGTTTATACAGAAAGTAATTCATTGCGTGCCGCTACATGTTGGAAACATATCAATTTTATCCCCAAAGGAGGATCATTATGACCCCGAAATTATTTGGTAACTGTGGTAAAAACGCCTGATCGTTACAAAATGGACTTATGCTAATTAGCCGGGCCGAGTTGGGCTTCGGGCTTACTTGTTTAGGTCCCACTTAGGGCCGGGCCAACTTTTCCAGGCCTGTTGATATCATTATGAACACCATTCATAATCTATATATCTTGTAACACAAGCACAATTGCGGCATTAAACTCTTTCAACTTGATTGTCAGGACACAGATAATGCCCATCCCAGTTACCCACCTTAAGCATCAGAGCCATTAGCAAAGCTGCAGTCTAGCCGTTTGTCATGCACACAGTTTCCAGGAATGCACTTTCTACTGGAACTCTCCTGGCAGACATCAGGGTGGCAGGTTAGGGTTAGGGCAGGCCCACAGAACTCCTCATCTGACTGTTTGGCACAGTCTGGGTGTCTGTTAGAGCACAGAGGCCGCTCCAAACACAGACCACTGCAGGTTTAAAGAAACATGTTGAAAATAAGTTCAACATTTTCAAATAATAATATGCATATGCATTTTCCTGAAATTGTAAACTGTCCATTTTCACATTAAGGACATCCAAATTCATATATTGGCCATGGGCTTCTATTTGAAAAGTGTTTTGTGACAGGGAGAGGCACATAAAGGGTCTTAAATGACTGTTAGTTTAATCAGAATAATCACAGCTTCAAAATTAATTGAATTAATTGATTAATCTCCATTCGAAATGTGTCCACAATATGCCATGTATTCCTGAACAGTACATTTAAAAAAAGAATAATAACCTGGAGGAGGTGGGGCTGTTTATTTATTTATTAATATTTATCAAGTCCCCAATGCTTGTAGGTCCTCCAGCTCTACTCTATGGCTTTGGATACAGGGAGACACAGCTAGGCTATATGTCTCTCCATAAAACTGCTCTACCCATTTTATTCAATGAGAGAATGCTCAGTGGATTGGGTTAGTATGCACATGAGTTAATTGCAATTAAAAATCAGTAATCAACAAAATGAATTACTACCATTAACCTGTTATTTCAAACTGGCCTTAGTATAAACAATAAAAAGGCAAAAGAGCAAAGCCTACCACTGGATATGTATTATTGATAAGCACATGGCACTACTACTAATCTACATTATGGACACCAAGTATTAGTATAAACTCTTCAAAAACCCTAACCCACTACACTAGTTCTGAGAGATGCTGGTCCAAGGTGAAAACATGGAACCCTCCCAATCACCTGTAGTACATGGGCCAAGGCCCCAGATAGGACATATCGGTATCACCTGAGGGGGCAAATTCTAGTCATGATTTTTTGTTCCTATACATCCCTAGATTAGGTTTTGATATGATAGACATTTCTGACTGGTAGCTTTATAGTGGTTATCACCTCAAACCCCCCCTTGGTGTGTATGGCTTTGGTGAAATTGTATAAAGGCATATATTAATTCGCTAAAATTACATAAATCAACTTGGTAGTCTAAATTTTTTCATGGAGTATCCTGACACATAGGGGTAACTGGTAGAATAGGATTTGGGGGATTACTACCACTGTATTGTTAAATATGACCTGGATCATTCCAGGAAACACAAGAAAATATACTGTCCGCCTAAAAAATAACAACAAAGATGGTTATTTACCAGCACATTATGGTGACTATCACAGCCTCACTTGTAATATAAAAAACATCCCCTGCCTCTAAGCTTCAATTTGACTCCAAGATGACTTTTCTATCTTGAAAATTATGCTTTCTGTAGCCAGAATTCTGCTCTATACCTCAAATCTGTGAAATTGTATATTCAGTCAATATCAGCTATACATATGGAATAAACAAATCAATGACACGGTATGAACTCCACATTGTGGAATATATCTTAATTAAATGAGCCATGATAAAAAGTCAAAAAGTTCCACCTATCATTTTTTATGAAAATGAGTGTTGCAATTCTATAATTAAATGAAATAAATAGGTTGTCTGTGTATGTTTTAAGGTTCAAAGATCTCAGTGCAACTATTCCTAAAATGATGACATGTGTCTGTGGCATGCTTGTATTCTACCAAGTGCCAATAACAATATTGCATATACTATACAGTAACTTTACAAACACTAGACATTATGCTGCATTTTAAGCAAGCTGTATAGCAGTTTTCCCTAGTTTTGTCCATGAAAATCTTATTCCTGGCAATGCCGTAAGCACAACTGTCTGGTTGCTTAGACTGCTGATTGTATGCCATGGGTTCAACTCCTGAGCCCATTGTTGCATGCCCTCCTATCAATCAAGACAAAAAGACCCCCAAAAACACCTTTAAAAAGTTACTCTCCACTTTTGAAACCCATATTTTATAACCTAGTCATAGTTCTAATGCATTAACCTAGTCATAGTTCTAATGCAGGGATATCAAACTCAAATACACAGTGGGGTAGAATAGAAGAATTGGAACAAGTGGAGGGATGGAGTTTCAACACAGGGGCACAAGGTTACACTTACCATGTCCCGTTTCCTGTTCCATAATCCTCACCAAGCACTGCTTTCATAGTAAAATGAGAAAGTAAGTCAATCTTTAAGTAAAAAAGTAATTTAGGTGCATTCATTTTTTTTATCATGATGTGTGCAATATGACCAGTTATAATATTGAATGAAATATCCCACGGGCTGAAGATAATTCTTTCAGGGGCCAGAGTTGGCCCCCGGGCCTTGAGTTTGACCATTATTTTTTTGGCATTTGAGCCATTACCACCTTTGCCTAGAATTATCCGCTCTGACCAAAAAAGCCTCTTTTTTGCTTGGGAGACCAACTGGAACCCACTCAAGGACCACTGAAGATCTCCAGTCCACTGTTTGAAAACCACTGCTTTATAGCATACACACACGCAACAAAAATATAAACGCAACACTTTTGTTTTTGCCATTTCTCTCAAACACTGTTCACAAATCTGCCTAAATGTGTGATATTGAGCACTTCTGCTTTGTTAAGATAATCCATCCCACCTCACAGGTGTGCCACATTAAGATGCAGATGTGACATCATGGTTAGTGCACATGTGTACCTTAGGGTTAGGGTTAGGGTTAGACTGTCCACAATAAAAGGCCACCCTGAAATGTGCAATTTCGTTTTGCCTTATTTGGTGTATGGGCCTCCGAACCAGTCAGTATCTGGTGTGACCAGTATCCGGTGTGTGAAGTTGCTGGATATTAGTGGGAACTGGTACTCGCTGTCAAAATGGCAATAATGTGGTAATAATGTGTTATTACCATTTTGACAGTGTGTACCAGTTCTTCCCACTAATATTCAGCAACTTGACACAGCCATTGAAGAGGAGTGGACCAACATTCCACAGGCCACAATATTGACAATCTGATAAACTATGCGAAGAAGATGTGTTGCACTGCATGAGGCAAATAGTGGTCACACCAGATACTGACTGGTTCTGAGTCCCATACGCCCAACACGGCACAAAAAATTGCACATTTCAGGGTGGCCTTTTATTGTGGACATTCTAAGGTACACATGTGCACTAACCATGATGTGACATCTGCATCTTGATGTGGCACACCTGTGAGGTGGGATGGATTATCTAAAGCAGAAGTGCTCAATATCCCACATTTAGGTAGATTTGTGAACAGTGTTTGAGAGAAATGGTAATATTTTATATCTGGAATGAACTGTAGGTCTTTAAGTCCATCCCCTGAAAAATGGGAGCAAAAACAAAAGTGTTGTGTTTATATTTTTGTTGAGTGTATAATAAAATTGCAAACAACAAAAAACATCCTAACCACAAAGAATTGTATAGGCCAGTACAAAACACTGCACATTCCCTTACAGTATTCTGCCATATACACGTGACAGATCAAACAGTGAGGTTGGTAGAACTGTACTGCAGGACCACCTTGTATTCATATCCCTAATGGTTTTCACTCATCCCTGTCCTTCATCACAGTTTTTTCCCCCACAATAGCTTCATCAGCTTGTTTGCAAAAGCTGGTTTGCAACAAGCTGATGCTGTGACCCAAACGGCAGGAGCTACTGTATATCTCCTGTTGCCGTGTGAGGCAACTTGATATACCAGTACACTACCTGGACATGACTAGTATGTCACAGGGGCCCTAATATATATCTCCTGTTGCCGTGTGAGGCAACTTGATATACCAGTACACTACCTGGACATGACTAGTATGTCACAGGGGCCCTAATCGAACCTTTCAGAGATCAAACCCCCAACCTTCCAGTCTCAGAACAGACACCAACTGAGCGGTTGAGGATGCAGTGCCCCTTACGGGTATGCAATTCTGAGAGTGTATACAAAATGGAACTAAATGAAAGCATTGTTCCTTGAAATTAAAACATTTTAGAAGCTCTGTGCTACACTATATGAAGCAGCTACTTAGTTAGTAGGCTATAAGTAGCGATAAGTCTCAGGTAGCTCATCTAATCTCTCTATCTGAGACATATAGGGTGAACTGTCCTGGAGCAAGACACTGACTGAACCCCCGATGTGTGGGTTGGTGCCTTGCATTTTTTTCATCTCTGATCAGTGTATGAATGTGTGAGTGGGTGAATGTATTGTACAAGCTATGTAAAGGTGTGTGTGAATGTTATGCACAATCTACAGCATGTGAAGTGTCTCGGATACTAAATGCACCATCTGTATCTTCTGTACGAGCCACAATTAAGTTTACAGTAGACTTCACGCATGCCAAATTGCTGTGGAAAAGGGTGGAGGCAAGTCACTGACATATAAAAGAACAGACTACCATTGTACAGAAGAAGCTGAGTTTGATCTGACGGGGAGGTTGGAGTTCCATACACTGGCCATGCCGTTTAGGGCCCTCCATGCAAGTGTCTTCCTCACTTTCTTATCCTTCCTTCCTTCCTTCCTTCCTTCCTTCCTTCCTTCCTTCCTTCCTTCCTTCCTTCCTTCCTTCCTTCCTTCCTTCCTTCCTTCCTTCCTTAAGCACACTGCACAGTGCACTTTTAAATCTAAAGTTAACTTGGCTTGCTTGTATGATATCACATGATAGCAGTGTCTCATTCAGTTTAAATTCCTGAGATAACTGCTCCAGCACCAAATAATAGCAGTTATTTCAGGAATTATAGGCCACACCCACTTAATCAACCAATTTAATTGGACACAGGTTTGTTTAATCTATAATAAGGAATGTCCAAAAATGTGTTATGACATTTGATTGGGCTATTGAGTGACAGAGTTCTTTTTGGAATTAATGAAAATCCGCCTATAGAGAAAAATAACAAAATGCCAAAAAAATATAAAAAGCTACTCCTCTGGAAGGTCTATCATATTTTAATTTACTTATATTGACCCTATGAACATTTTAGTGTAGGTAAGGTTTTGCCCCATCAAGTGGTACCGAGATCCTGTCTAGCCTATGGACTACTGGACACTCAGAGGGCACAGCCATCACCTCAGTGGAGGCTGTTGAAACACACATTTGGTGGAGTAATAAACCAGTATTTCATAATTCACTTAATCCCTTAAATAAACTCTGAGACACTGCTTTAAGAAGCTTTGTGGTCTGCACTCATCACATCACTTTACTATAGTCGGTGAGTAGCAAGAGTTATGTTGTTACAGTACAGTGCCAGCTGGGCAGACACAGTAGAATAGGAGTATAGTCAGTGTGTGTGTGTGTGTGTGTGTGTGTGTGTGTGTGTGTGTGTGTGTGTGTTCCACTCACAGTGCACAGGTCCTGGTTTGCCACATCAGGGCCGGAGGGCTTTATCTTCCAGGAGTTTCCAAACAGCTCTGGCGTCAACTCCATGTTGCCCTGCAGCATGGTGAAGTCACTGTCTGCGTCTGTTACTGCACAAACTCCCCACAGACCCTTTAGGCACATGTACACAGACACCACTGGCATGTATTAGTACAGACATGTAGCATATAAATGTTGCCCCCCCCCCCCCATCGTTCCTGATGCATCTTAAAGTAAAATTGGAAAATCCTGCAGAATTGTGATTGCCTCAGGCTAAATGTAATCAAGGCCGAGGTCATGACACATAACATCCCCAAGAACAACTGCACCTAACAATAGGAGTTACTGTGCTAAAGAAAGTCAATGACTTTACATACCAGGGCACAGGGGGCAGCTCTGCAGAGAGCTTCTTCAAGAGGAAATCACTTGCCCAGAGAACCATTAATGGTATATGCATTGTGTAGTATTACTAACTTTTTATTGCATATGAACAGAGTAAGGCAGACATTACTGTAAGTAACCACTAGAGGGAGGTGTTGGCCTAAAAGTGACAATGTCATTAAGAGTTTGCAGAAAGAGACAATGTAACATTGCAGGCATTAAGCAGATGCTCTTAATCCAGAGCGAATTACAATTAGGAATTATTTCATCCAGAAGGATGGTTGTTTTCACACCTCCAACTGTGCCATGGTGGACTGTGCATGGCAGGGGCGTCCTCTTCCCTGAGCCAAGTCTAAACCTGACCGCATACCAAAAGAGTGCAGTTCAATACAAGCTCTATAACCAAAAGGATTCTTAGAATTCAGCTAAGAGGATGAACCCCAGAAAAGCCTTTAAACACTTGGCGTTTGATGGTCCTTTTGCAGAACATCAATACAAATGGAAAACTGACTTAAAGTTTTCAAGGAAACTAAGTAAAGTCATTCTCTGGAGAAAAGTACAGTACTATAAAACAAGGGAATTTCAAACTTAAAATTCAGTCCAGTATTCAGACTGGCCTTTGAGCCAAAAATGTAGTCAGAATTAATAACCAAGGTGAAAATCTCCATTTTTCCACACATTGCATTTTGCAGACCTTGGGCCTCCTTTGAACCCAAATGTACCTGGTGAAACCAATACATTCATGCTGGGAGCTACTTCTGTCTACATCATTCATTGTTTTAAGAATTTGAAGGTTTTCAGAACCATAGGTTAGGTTTTCAAAGTTCTAAATCTGCTATAATGTATTAAAATACGGTAAAAATGTTGCAAGTAGCACTGTATTCCTCAACCTTGTAATGAACCCATAAAATATTGCGAAGGACACCCAGGTATAGATGCAATAATTTATTCACAAAATTGAGGAAAATATTTACAGATATGGCATAATAATAATAAAAAAATAAAATAAACTGAAATACATGAATAATCACTGTGAAATCTGAACAGGATAAGATATTACAGACAAACAGATATTACAGATTTTGGTGTCTTCCATCATTTATCATGGGATGTCCAGCTCAATGTGGTGTCACCATGCCCTCATTCCAGGCAGCCAATCGTCTGTACACATAGTCTTGTTGCAATATGTAGATATTATTACCCTTATTATACAATAGTATATATCATCCTTATATATTAGTATATTATTGACATCAATATCATCATTATTATTACCCTTAGTGAATTACTAACATCTATAGTATTACCCATGTATTACTATTATTATATTACCATTATATTATATTACAATATATTACTATATTATATTATATTATATTATATTATATTATATTATATTATATTATATATTATATTATTATATTATATTATATTATATTATTATTACCCTCATCATTATTCACAACCTTATTATTTATCTATTTTTTGTATTACCGGTAATACATTTCTAATTAGGTTATTTTTTATTTCATTATTTTATTGACTTTATTTATTTTACCGTAATATGTTTATTGATATTGTTAAGTAATTTGTTTATTGATATTGTTAATATTGTTGATATTTGTTCATGTTATTTTCCTACATTTGTTTATTTTATTTTATTTTTTTTGTTGTTTCCTACATTTTTATTTAAGTGAAACAACCAAGTTTTGATTGATCACATCTACATATCACCACTACCAGTCTGGAGCCAGACAGGAGACCAGCAATGTCCTAAAGAAAAGAAAAGAAATGATTAATACATTTTATGAACAATGATAATAAAACAAGATTGTTTCTAAAAGAAAATATATTCTATAGTCAACCATAACTGATTACGCAGCATGATAAAAAAAGCACACGCAGAAAGATTGATTGAGGCCTGTCACAATTATTGCATGATGGCCAAGTATCATCTGGCATGTTGAAAATGTTCATAATTTTAAAGAAAAGTAGAAGCAGCCCATCTCAATCTCAAAACTACAGTTCTGACAGTATATAGGTGTCTACCGAGCAGTCCACGTTGTCCGCTGCCCATCACCGCCCACGGAGGTCGTCATCCTCGCCGGCCACCAGTCAGTCGTCATCAGCCACCCTAGTCGACGCCGGCCCTCTGTAGTCGATCGCAGTCGTCAGGAAACACCCGGGGCAAAGCTTCCATGGCTGCCTCAATCTCCCTCTTAACATGGACAATACAGACAATAAATTAGCTTGGGTGTGGCCTGTGTGCGTGCCCTGCCACAACATACAGTACACATGCACTTACAGTAATGTTTAATTATAGAGAGCGCCTGATTGTTGGCAACAGTCGGATAATTGGCTTTTTAACAAAAAGTGCCTGTTTAAATCCATTTGAGTGACAATAACTGTCCTATTAGGAAAATAAATCTATCGAGGACAAGCTAAGCAGTACCTAGTAGTGTGTGGTTTCTAACCGGGCTGGCCCAGGTCCTTCGACATGTACGGACCTCCATCCTAAAAACAAAGACAGAAGACAAAAAAAAGACCCTAAAAAAATATATAGTCAAATGTAATTGATGACATGATATATATTATATAATAAAAAAACACATCCAGAAACATTTAGGCCTGTCACAATTACTACATATTAGACAAGTATCTGTGTTTTTTTTTTGGGGGGGGGATAATAATTGTCTCCATGAATACATTTAGTGCTTATTGAATTATGCCATAGCTTACAAAGCCTAAAAAAGACCAAATTGTCTTCATAATATCAGTACGAAATAATATTTCCAATATAAAAATGAATCGGCGAGCAACAAAATGCAATTCTGACAGGCCTAAACCGGTTCCAGATGCGTCTACTGAGCCTTTAGCGCCGTCCGGCCTTCCATCGACCCAGAAGTCCTCAGAAGAAACCCCGGGGCGAAGCTGGCGTCTGCTTCAATGGTCGTCCTAACAAAGACACTAAATTAGCTTTTCTGTTTTCATCAATATGCGCGCCGTGTAACACCATACATATGCACAGTAATGATAAATAGGAAGCAATTGGTTATCAGTAACAGACGGATAATTGGCTTTTTCTTTATACTACAACGTTCATAAAATAATATGAGCATTGTGTGTGCGCGCGTGTGTGGTATTACCTTGCCAGTTTCTCCATTGTCTTGAAAAGGAGCTCTTCACCATCAAGATGATGTTCCTAAAAGGTAGAGATATACAGCATGATATATATTAAAAAAATAAATAAAAAAACAGAAAGATGTATTTAGGCCCGTCACAATTATTGCATAATTGCCAAGTATCATATGGCATGTTGAAAATGTTGATATATTTTTAAATTCAAAACGTCACGAAAGTCCAATTCTGACAGGCCTAAACGGGTTTCAGGTGTCTACCGAGCTCTCCACGTCGTCCACAGTTGTCGGCCGAAGTGTCCACCGCCTGCGTCGCCCGTGCGTTGCCCGCCGCCACTCATCATCGTCCGCCGCCACTCGTCATCGTCCGCCGCCACTCGTCATCGTCCGCCGCCACTCGTCATCGTCCGCCGCCACTCGTCATCGTCCGTGGTTTCTCACCAGGTCGGCCCAGGTCCCAAGTCTCTCTTCCATCCTAAGACAGACAGAAGACAAAGAAAAGGTCACTCTCGTTGTCACCTGCCCTGCCACAACACACAGTACCTTGTCGCCCTCGTCGTTGTCTCGTCGCCGGCCGCCCTCGACGTTGGTGAAGGTTGACGTCTGCCTCAATCTTCATCCTTGAGTCATCTTGCATCCACGTGCACGCCCTGCAACACCATACATATGGAGTAATGATTAAGAATAGGGAGTGACCGATTATCAGCAAAAGGCTGATTTTTTTTTTTTTTTTTTAAACAAAAAGTGCCCATTTGATTTAAAATGACAATTCAATCATGAATTGCAGTCTATTTCAGTGACAACTGTTTTTTTAAAAAGAACTAAGCAGAACAAGTCTAAGTACCTGGTACTGTGAGGTTTCTTACCGGGCAGACCCAGGTCCCAGTCTACCGACATCATCCATCCTGAACAAAGATAGAAAGAAAAAGGCTGATTATTTATAGAGAACCTTGAAAATGGACACCAACTATAGCATACAGTAATAGAAATATTTATGCTTAAAAAAATGAATTGAAGTTTCTTACTTTGAGGCGTCTGTAGAGGAATCCCCATACAAGATTCATCCATGGACAGCCAGAGACGTGCAGATCTCATCGGTAGGGGCCCCAGCGTCTAGAAGGAATAGGATGGTGGTTATAGTCTATGAATGGCTGTAGAGATTTGCACATCACTCATTTGTTCCCTCTGCCAATAGGTATCTGTGATATCTGTGGTATTTCACTAATTCATTGGCCATTTGTTTTGCTTAGGGTTAGGGTTCAGCTCCACACCAGTAACGGCTAAAGTAGCAGGGTTAGAAAGCTCAAGAATGGCGTCCCACAGGGGACACTGCTGACACCAATATCGTTCAACATCCTTCGTACATCCACAACCTCCTTAAGGCAACAAAGTATGGCTAAGCAGACGACCAAGTACTGCACTCCAGCACAGGTCAAACGAGAAGCAGCCACACTGGCCCTCACTTACAAGACATAGCTGAGTGAATCCATCAGAGACACCACAGCTCACAACCAACAACACAATCTGACACCTCAAGACATCCAGGTGAAGGCAAGACAGAGGGACCAGTGGAAGGCAGAAAAAACATCTAGCTTCAAAATACATTGAGGAATCCACAGATGTTCACACATCAAGGAGTGGAAAACTCTTAATACAGAAGTGGGACTGTGGAACACATGTTCATCCATCGCAAATACCAGCCACAAGAGGTACGCCAAAAGCTTGGCGGCAAGAGTCTCCGACAACCGTGAGGCTTATATATCGACCACCGAATCATTCGCAGGTGGCATCATTTTTATTTTATTATTTTTGTTATCATTTCTATCATTTGTTTTTATTTCTATCATTTTTATTGCTATAATTTATATTATTATATTATTTATTATTATTATTTATAACATCTTTATTTCTATTTTTTCTATTTGTATTATTTATATTATTATTGATTATTGATTTTATATTATTTATATTATGTCTACTATTATTTCTACTATTATTAAGGTTTACTAGTTGTTGTTTGTTTTGTGAATGACCAGAGACCAACCCCAGTATATATCAACATCTATTTCCACCAGTCAGGTGGAAATAACAGCTTGCTACGGATATCACACTGCAAGCATTTGGGCGGCTGTGCTTCAGGAGGTAGAGCAGGTCCTCCAATGATCCACGGGTCGGCGGTTCGAATCCCGGCCCCTCCTGTCGACACGTCGAAGTGTCCTTGGGCAAGACACTGAACCCCAAATTGCCTCCAATGAGTTGGTCGGTGTGAGCTTGTCACACTGGCATCAACTGCAATCCGTTAAAAATGCAATCCGTTATTAAGCTAAACACCACAGATATCACAATTTGACTTTGGCAGTAGCAAGAAATTAATGCCATGCTTCTCCCTATACAAACACTGTCCACATAGACATCTTAGCAGGCAGGATGGGGTGGTGGGCCTGGAGGTCATTCAGAACCCTGGAGATCTTCACAAGGCCATCTTCAGGTTGAGTGTTCCAGCAGCATCCATTATCCACAGCTAGAAAGAAAGAAAAAGAAAAGAAAGATGAGCCATCTGTGCTATGATTGGCAGCAGAGTTGTTGAGCAGCAGCACTGTCGAAAGCGATAACAGAACTAACATTGGCTGCTGTAGTAGAACGGTTACCATCATGATCATATTTCACACAAAGTAAAGAGCAGAGCAGCTTAAAGGGGTATTTCACTTTCAATAAAACTTTGTCATTTTATGGTCTAGATGAAAACAGTGAATAAAATACCATGGCCCTCTCACATATTAGAAGGAAAATATCAGTCACCAGAAAAAAGATGAGAGAAAGATCTGTCATGGTTAAGATTTTAAGTTTTAAAAAGTTATAATTGGTTTGTATAGGAAGGAGGCAGATACGCTAAAAGCATCAAATATATAAATGAACGGAGTAACTTAAACAGTCTGGTGTGTTCACATGAGACCGAGAAGACCATAAAATAACCAAAAGGTTGTTTATTGCTGGAGTTTAAACAGCTCTACCCAATGACATAAGCAAAGCTTGTGATGTTTGTGCTAACATGTGCTGCCTAAAAACAAGTTTGGCATAAGCACCGTCTTAGCTCATGCTAGAAACATGGAAGGTTTAGAAATGAATGATTAATGAAATTTTTGACATTAGTAGCAGCATTAGAATAATGTTAGTGCCATCATGTTTGCATGCAGCAGGTGAAGGTGAAGTTAGATTGTGCTACAAACCATGAAAGCTTGGTGTTGGTATGTTAGCATAAGCACTGTCTTAGCTTATGCTAATGTTAATAAATGAGCCACATGTCCATGCTAACTACTAGCAGCACAAACACACAAACTTTCAAAGAGCAGAGCAGCTTACCAGAGGACAGAGCCATCTAGTAGAAGAGTTGCAACATGTGTGTGTGTGTGTGTGTTGTGTGTGTGTGTGTGTGTTGTGTGTGTGTGTGTGTGTGTGTGTGTGTGTGTGTGTGTTGTGTGTGTGTGTGTGTGTGTGTGTGTGTGTGTGTGTGTGTTGAGCAGCTAATCATCTGATCCATTAACACAACTGTATAAACTCACCTGTTTGGTGTAGATGAATATAACTGTTGTTTTCACCACCCTGTTAAACTCTGAGGGCATCCATGTCAACTAAAGTTACATTTTGATCATCTGATGCTTTTTACTTCCAAACTAAAGCAGAACTAGC